>JACEEZ010010270.1:107500-187500 GCA_016584305.1 Chionoecetes opilio | reverse complement strand
AGCATGCCCGAAAACTGCTAGGAACAAATTTTTTTCTTCAATAATTTAAAAACAGTTCGAATTAGAGAGGGTTTACTGTATGATAAGACTAGGAAAATATATTACAAGGTTCTACAACAATAAAATGAACTCATCACCCATTGGCCAATAAAAAAAGAACTCGAAGTCACTTTTCAACCCATCACAACCTTTTCCTGGCTATCTCTCTTTATGACTGTTTTTAATATACTTTTGTTCTGGTTTATTACTTTCTCTCTAGCTACCCCAGAGCGAGAACGAGGAGAGAGAGAGAGAGAGAGAGAGAGAGAGAGAGAGAGAGAGAGAGAGAGAGAGAGAGAGAGAGAGAGAGGAGAGAGAGAGAGAGGAGAGAGAGAGAGAGAGAGAGAGAGAGAGAGATTCTTAAAAGCCTCATTTTACTTCGCTAGAGCCGCACTAAAACCGTGGAAGAGTGTGTTAATGGCTTGAGAGAGAGAGAGAGAGAGAGAGAGAGAGAGAGAGAGAGAGAGAGAGAGAGAGAGAGAGAGAGAGAGAAGAGAGAGAGATAGAGATAAAAAAAGAGAGAGAGAGAGAGAGATAAGGGGGTATAGACGTATTTGAAGGTCGATTGCTGGTCATGTGAACGAGTGAGTGAGTGAATGAAATGAGTGACCAAAAGACTGAATGACTGACTGAATGACTGATACTAGTACAAATAAGTCACCATTACTACTACTTCTACTTCTACTACTACTACTACTACTACTACTACTACTACTACTTCTTCTACTACTATTACTACTACTACTACTACTACTACTACTACCACTACTACTACCACTGCTACTACTTCTAATACTACTACTACTACTACTTTTTCTACTACTACTACTACTACTACTATACTTAACCACAACCATTAACATACCACGATACCCTTCCACTTTTTCCATACCACCACCACCACCACAACAAACCACTACCACCACTACCACTACCACTACCCCTACCACCACCACCACCAAACCACAACTACCACTACACTCACACAACAACACTACACTACCATACCACCACCACCACCACAAACCACCACCACCTCCACCACAACAAACCACTACCACCACTACCACTACCCCTACCACCACCACCACCACAAACCACCACTACCACTACCATTACACTACCACTACCCCTACCAACACCACCACTACCACTACTACCACCTCCACCACCACAAACCACTACCACCACTACCACTACCCCTACCACCACCCACTACAAACCTCCACCACCGTGTAAGCCCCCGCCAAGGAGTTAATCCCCTGATGAACTACGAGCCACAGGGGAGGACGCAGCCTTCCTCAATATATTCCATTAAAGCCACATAAACACGGGGGAAAGACGCTACTCTGGGGGGGGGAAGAGAAGGGGGGGAACCTTATTAGACATATGGCTTAGTAGCTTAGAAGGAAATATATGATCTGTTCGACTATTTTTAGGGTTGTTTCGTGTCGAGAAGGCAAAAAAAGATATTTGTTTAGTATTTTTTGGTCTTATTCGTATCGAGAAGGAAAAATAATCATCTGTTCGACTGTTTTTGGGGTTTTGTGTCGAGAATGAAAAATATAATAAAAAAATAATCTGTTCTACTATTTTTGGTGTTGATTCGTGTGTTGCAATTGAAAGTATGTGAAGTTACAGTGATTTATATTTAATTTGTTTACTGTATTGTATAGGAAGTTATTAGTGTTCTGGTTAATGAAGTTTGTTTAGTTCTGTATTGAGATGAAGTTAAGTTTATAGAGTAATAAAAAACAACTCTTTTGTAATAGCTCATAATTCTGTCAGAATAATAAATCATTGATGTAAGAAAAAGGAAAAAAATCTCGGGTCAGAAATAAAGTCGTTTTAAAAAAGTTACAAAATTTTGAGATTTAATGAAGGATTATTTTACTATTTATCTTCCTTTTTTCAGTTTTCTCTTTCATCATTTTTATCTACATTTGTTCCTTATTTTCTTAGCTTTTTCTCGTATCATTCATCTCTATTTACACATTTATTTCTATTCACTGTATTTTCTTCTATCATATATCATTCTTTTCGTTCATTCTTAAGACCGCAAGACTGCCACGTGGAAGGGAGGAAAGAGCGAGGGAAGGAGGGAAGAGGGAAGAGGGAAGGAGGGAAGAGGGAAGGAGGGAAGAGGGAAGGAGGAAGGAGGGAAGAGGGAAGGAGGAAGGAGGAAGGAGGAAGGAGGAAGGGGAAAAAAAGAGGGAAGGCAAGGGAAAAGGGGAAGAAGTGTTAAGCCGCAACATTTATCAGGAAAAGGAGACCGTTACTCTTCCCTCTATTTTCCTGCCTTGTTGCTCCTCCTCCTCCTCCTCCTCCTCCTTCCTCCTCCTCCTCCTCACACCTTTCCTCCTTCTCCAAACACGATTTATTATTTTTCTTGATACTTTCTGCGTATCCATTTTTCCTGATCTTTCATTTTCATCTTTATCTCTTTCTCTGCCAGTCTCCTGAATTTCTCTTCTCTCTGATAATAAAAACATTGTCGAAAGCATCCCTAAACATACTCTCTCTCTCTCTTAAGTGTTGTTTTGAGCCTTACAAACACACACACACACACACACACACACACACACACACACACACACACAAACACTCGTGTAAAAAATCAAACACGCCTTACTTTCCTAACCCACAAAAAATCTGTCATATTTTCCCACTTCTAAACTTAATAAAATTCAGCAACACTAAAAAGGATATCTTAATACTGATAACTATAGATAGGACACTACAATAATTTTTTAACTAGACTGTGTGGATTCTATTTAACCCATCATTAACTAAGAACATAAGAAAATAAGGAAGCTAGGAATAAGAATAAAAATAGGAAGAAGGAAGGAAGAAAAAATAAGGAAGCTACAAGAGGCCGTGAGTAAATAAAAATTAACCCTCATTTTTTTTCCCTCCGCAGGGCAAGATCATGGAGGAGGTGGAGGAGGGGGTGGAGCGGCCTCTACCTCCAGCCTGGACTGTCTCTCTCTCATTGTGGAATCTATCAGTCCCTCCAACACAGGAATCATCAATACGGTGGCGGATAAAGGGTCGTAACACCAACACCACCACATCATCACCACCACCACCATCACCACCACCACCACCGCCGCCGCCGCCATCACCACCACCACCACCCCGGCAGCTTACTTAGAGGAGGAAGAGGATATAGTGGGGGAGTATTTGTTCGGAGATGGGAATGTGGAAGAAGCAAAAAGAACAATCAACAGTTTTTGGATGACCAGAGAAAATAAGAAGAAAGAAAAAGAAAGAAACTAATAAGATAGAATAAGAGAAGAAAACAAATTAAAGACCCAGACAGCAAGAAGACACACGTCAGGGAGTGCCGTTGAAAAAGGCCTGACTCCCGACCAACAACTGAACTGAACTGAGCATATTCCCCAACTCTATGGGAGTATGTGGTTTCCGAGTGAAGACGCTTGGCTGTAGCTCCAAAACTAACGATAGGATTTTCTCGACAATACCCTCATTGTGATTCCCACACAAAGTTACCATGAGACTCCTGATATTCTAACTGACCCTAACCGTAACCTAACATGACCTAACCTGACGTGTTCAAGAGTAAACGCGACATACTGTTCCAGAAAACGGGAGTAGGGGAGAGCGGGGCAGGTTGCATCGTTGCCTCTAACTCGCATTAACTTTTTTTATTATTATTATTATTGTTGTAGTTGTAGTAGTAGTAGTTTATTGTAGTTGTAGTTGTAGTAGTAGTAGTAGTAGTAGTAGTAGTAGTAGTAGTAGTAGTAGTAGTAGTAGTAGTAGTAGTAGTAAGACGATGTACGTGTGATAACATGCGAGTTAGAGGCAATGATGCAACCTACCCTCGATGCAACCTGCCTCTCTCTCCCCTATGCACCCCGGCAACACACGCTCTCTCGTGCAACCCCCTCAAAGGCAACACAACGCACTGCCTACACACGTGAAACACAACAGCGAGTGAAACATGTGGCAAACACGATGGTGATGATGATTACGTTGGTGTTATGAGTTTACAGCCATGGAAATACAAGAGAACAACTTTAACGTACGAGTTTTAAACATGAAATAAACGTGAAATTCCCGTGACTGAAAAAAATCAAAATAGAGTAATAGAAGAAAATACTAAAACTAATGTCAGTAATCGAAAGAAAAATACCCTTATACAGTATATCAAGAAAATGAACATGTGTATCAAGAAAAGGATCTTATATATCAAGGAAATGAACTTATATATCAAGGAAATGAACTTATATATCAAGGAAATGAACTTATATATCAAGGAAATTAACTTATATATCAAGGAAATGAACTTATATATCAAGAAAAGGATCTTATATATCAAGGAAATGAACTTATATATCAAGGAAATGAACGTATATATCAAGGAAATGAACTTATATATCAAGAAAAGGATCTTATATATCAAGGAAATTAACTTATATATCAAGGAAATGAACTTATATATCAAGGAAATTAACTTATATATCAAGGAAATTAACTTATATATCAAGGAAATTAACTTATATATCAAGGAAATTAACTTATATATCTAGGAAATGAACTTATATATCAAGGAAATGAACTTATATATCAAGGAAATTAACTTATATATCAAGGAAATTAACTTATATATCAAGGAAATTAACTTATATATCAAGGAAATTAACTTATATATCAAGGAAATTAACTTATATATCAAGGAAATTAACTTATATATCAAGGAAATTAACTATATATCAAGGAAATTAACTTATATATCAAGGAAATTAACTTATATATCAAGGAAATAACTTATATATCAAGGAAATTAACTTATATATCAAGGAAATTAACTTATATATCAAGGAAATTAACTTATATATCAAGGAAATTAACTTATATATCAAGGAAATTAACTTATATATCAAGGAAATTAACTTATATATCAAGGAAATGAACTTATATATCAAGGAAATGAACTTATATATCAAGGAAATGAACTTATATATCAAGGAAATTAACTTATATATCAAGGAAATGAACTTATATATCAAGGAAATTAACTTATATATCAAGGAACTGAACTTATATAACAAGGAAATTAACTTATATATCAAGGAAATGAACTTATATATCAAGACAATGAACAGATAACTTGTACATAATTGCCTTTGCCACAATGAGAACGTAACTCACTTTCCACTCATGCAAACGGAGAGGCCAGGGCGGTGGCTAACAAAGGGCTCAGTGATGTTGTCTTGCAGTGATAAAGAACACTCTGATATGTACCTTAAAGTCTCCTAGTGTGGTAATAAATGTCTTGTGTGGATGCAAATGTGGAATGTGCCTTAAAGTCTCCTAGTGTGGTAATAAATGTCTGTGTGGATGCAAATGTGGAATGTGCCTTAAAGTCTCCTAGTGTGGTAATAAATGTCTGTGTGGATGCAAATGTGGAATGTGCCTTAAAGTCTCCTAGTGTGGTAATAAATGTCTGTGTGGATGCAAATGTGGAATGTGCCTTAAAGTCTCTTAGTGTGATAATAAATGTCTGTGTGGATGCAAATGTGGAATGTGCCTTAAAGTCTCCTAGTGTGGTAATAAATGTCTGTGTGGATGCAAATGTGGAATGTGCCTTAAAGTCTCCTAGTGTGGTAATAAATGTCTGTGTGGATGCAAATGTGGAATGTGCCTTAAAGTCTCCTAGTGTGGTAATAAATGTCTGTGTGGATGCAAATGTGGAATGTGCCTTAAAGTCACTTAGTGTGGTAATAAATGTCTGTGTGGATGCAAATGTGGAATGTGCCTTAAAGTCTCCTAGTGTGGTAATAAATGTCTGTGTGGATGCAAATGTGGAATGTGCCTTAAAGTCTCCTAGTGTGGTAATAAATGTCTGTGTGGATGCAAATGTGGAATGTGCCTTAAAGTCTCCTAGTGTGGTAATAAATGTCTGTGTGGATGCAAATGTGGAATGTGCCTTAAAGTCACTTAGTGTGGTAATAAATGTCTGTGTGGATGCAAATGTGGAATGTGCCTTAAAGTCTCCTAGTGTGGTAATAAATGTCTGTGTGGATGCAAATGTGGAATGTGCCTTAAAGTCTCCTAGTGTGGTAATAAATGTCTGTGTGGATGCAAATGTGGAATGTGCCTTAAAGTCTCCTAGTGTGGTAATAAATGTCTGTGTGGATGCAAATGTGGAATGTGCCTTAAAGTCACTTAGTGTGGTAATAAATGTCTGTGTGGATGCAAATGTGGAATGTGCCTTAAAGTCTCCTAGTGTGGTAATAAATGTCTGTGTGGATGCAAATGTGGAATGTGCCTTAAAGTCTCCTAGTGTGGTAATAAATGTCTGTGTGGATGCAAATGTGGAATGTGCCTTAAAGTCACTTAGTGTACCGTACCGTGTGGCATAAGACTTATCATAGATGACAGTAGTTCTAATGTTATCTATGAACTTATCTGTAGTGTTTTAGATTACAAATATTACCCCTTATTTTACTGTTCCTTCCCTTTCTCCCTTCCTTCACTTCATACACTCCTACACTCCTATCCTTCATACACTCCTACACTCCTATCCTTCATACACTCCTATCCTTCATACACTCCTATCCTTCATACACTTCATACACTCCTATCCTTCATACACTCATACACTCCTATCCTTCATACACTTCATACACTCCTATCCTTCATACACTTCATACACTCCTATCTTTCATACACTCCTACACTCCTATCCTTCATACACTCCTACACTCCTATCCTTCATACACTTCATACACTCCTATCCTTCATACACTCCTATCTTTCATACACTCATACACTCCTATCCTTCATACACTTCATACACTCCTATCTTTCATACACTCATACACTCCTACCCTTCATACACTTCATACACTTCTACTCAGTCATTTCCCCTCTCATATATCTCCCCTATATCCTCCTGCAGTCCTTTAATGTGTTCCTGTGTTCGGTGACTCGTAATCTGTCACAAAACAAAGTGATGTCAGTTTATGATTTATTTTCCAATGTAGTTTGTGACTTACTGGGTCGGAAAAGTACGTAAGTGTTATCATTTCACCTTCATGAGAACATAATTTACTACTCCCATGCACGTGATTTGTTCTAGGTTGAATGTAATGCCTTTACGTCCAATGAAGAAGAGAATAAAAGGCTAGAAAGTAACCCACACAACCCACCATGATACTAAAGGTAAAACTAAATATTCTTAATCCTCTGATGTTCTTAAGTTTCGACAAGTACGCAAAATGATACAATGTTTAGGCTATATATATTTTTTTTCTCTTGCAGTGATGTTTATTGATATTATAGAAAGAAAGACAATACTCAGACTCAAATAAAGTAATATCATAACTCTAGTTTATTACCGATGTGGCTTTTTATACCCTTTATTAATAAGAACCTGGAAGTAAATCCGTCAATAAAAGAGCAACAAGTAGTACGTGATGCAAACATTGTGAGTCTGGCTGTTTGGACCACACTTGAAAACAAACACATTTTCGCCTACAGACTCACCATCACTCACTGCAAAGCCAGTCAATAGTTTAATAATACTATTTACTGACTTTGTCTCACTGGCTTCCCCGTATTCACCACTTCCTCACCTTCTCACCAATACCTCTCCTGGTATCTGTTCTTCCTATGTATTCCTATGTATTCCTTCGTCAGTAGCATATAAATCAACCAAACAGACTTTTAAACACACATTCAAACTACCACCTATAGGACTTACTACATTACATCTCGTACATTTAAGCTGCAATAGTTACCCATCAAACATTGCCTCGGGATGTTGATACAATTTATTCTCGGTCACTATAGGTAGATATCTTCAAGTCCGTATCGGAAGGCAGAGAATGAGGTCAACGTGAGGTGGTCAGTTGACATTGCCGTGACCTTTGGCATCAAGGCAGTGGTGATGACAAAATAAATCCAAAGATTGAAAGCGAAGTATACATAAATCCTCTTAACATAACCGCTGTTGACTTCTCGAGCTTGTACGTGCGCAATAACATCATAGCAAATCTTTAGTTAAACTCGAATAACAATTGCTAAATCAAACCTGCAGTAAAATGCTTCTCTCATAGTTGTGTTGTGTTCTCTCATCGTTGTGTTGTGTTGTGTTCTCTCATCGTTGTGTTGTGTTGTGTTGTGTTCTCTCATCGTTGTGTTGAGTCCCAATGGCTGGCGTTACCTAGACGGCCCTGAGGCAGATGGCCATGTGTTTACTGTTGCAGTTGGCGTCGAGGAATCGGTAGTCGTAGGTCGGGTGGATTTGGATGCAGTTGTTGGAGGTGGAGGCGGAGGGTTGGTTGTAGTGCCACAGCGGGTTCCCCATGGGCACGGGCTTCTTGGAGTGCTCCCAGACCCACGTGCCTTCCTCAGCATTGTCCGACGCGGCCACCCAGTACACCTTCCCGGCAAGACCCACTGTTGCCCGCCACGGGTGAACAAGGCTTAGTAAGTGAAGGCGACTCGTGCATTAAAGCGTCATATCTATCTATTATAATTATATTAGATAACAAAGGCTGGAAATATTATTTTAGACAACTCCCACACGTCAGCTCCACGCAAGGCAGAGTGAGCCGTGGTTTGCGTGTACGGTGGTGTATATAGCAAGGTCCCTTCTAGAGAAAGACTTTGGATAGACCTTCTCTAGGAAAGACCTTGGTGTATAGGAGGCCGCTGCGCACTCACCTTCCGAGTGTATATAGTCGAGCACCAGAGTTTGATCGACACAGTCCTCAATGTACAGCAGGTGCCCGCTATGCGTCTTGCAGAAGGCGAGGGAGTCGTTCATAGTTCTGGACACGAAGGAGTCCGCCAGAATACAACGCGTCTCATCCAGGCGGTCGTAGGGCTCCGGGCAGCCGTCGGACCTGAAGCGGCGTGCTGCGGGAGAGAGCCAGGCTGAGGGCCGAGATGTGCCAAGGCCAAGGAAATAGCCTATTCCCTTGGCCTTGAAGTGTGCGGCAGCCAAGCGCTAATACTCGGTGACCCCTTAATTAAAAAAAAAGTCTGAAAATTTCCAGGTAGCAGGGTGACTCTATAAGGTAACTCATGGATTTCCAGGTAGCAGGGTGACTCTATAAGGTAACTCAAGGATTTCCAGGTAGCAGGGTGACTCTATAAGGTAACTCAAGGATTTCCAGGTAGCAGGGTGACTCTATAAGGTAACTCATGGATTTCCAGGTAGCAGGGTGACTCTATAAGGTAACTCAAGGATTTCCAGGTAGCAGGGTGACTTTATAAGGTAACTCAAGGATTTCCAGGTAGCAGGGTAACTTTATAAGGTAACTCATGGATTTCCAGGTAGCAGGGTGACTTTATAAGGTAACTCAAGGATTTCCAGGTAGCAGGGTGACTTTATAAGGTAACTCAAGGATTTCCAGGTAGCAGGGTGACTCTATAAGGTAACTCAAGGATTTCCAGGTAGCAGGGTGACTTTATAAGGTAACTCAAGGATTTCCAGGTAGCAGGGTAACTTTATAAGGTAACTCAAGGATTTCCAGGTAGCAGGGTGACTCTATAAGGTAACTCAAGGATTTCCAGGTAGCAGGGTGACTTTATAAGGTAACTCAAGGATTTCCAGGTAGCAGGGTGACTCTATAAGGTAACTCATGGATTTCCAGGTAGCAGGGTGACTCTATAAGGTAACTCATGGATTTCCAGGTAGCAGGGTGACTTTATAAGGTAACTCATGGATTTCCAGGTAGCAGGGTGACTCTATAAGGTAACTCAAGGATTTCCAGGTAGCAGGGTGACTCTATAAGGTAACTCAAGGATTTCCAGGTAGCAGGGTGACTTTATAAGGTAACTCAAGGATTTCCAGGTAGCAGGGTGACTCTATAAGGTAACTCAAGGATTTCCAGGTAGCAGGGTGACTCTATAAGGTAACTCAAGGATTTCCAGGTGTGTCTCCCTGGCCCCGTCCACGCATCAACGGGGGAGCGGTGGGTGAGCACACGGCAATGGATTGGGTAAGTAGTTCATCACGGTGCTATCGACGAGCGGGGTTACCTTGCGTCAGACAAACAGCTGCAGCGAGAAGCAGCACTACCAGGGAAGCCTTCATGGTGACGACGACGGAGGGAAGCGGGACGAGGATGAGGAACCCCGGTGTGGGCAATCAATATATAGCAATGATAGCGGCATGATAAGGACATGGACCAGCGGGGACCGTACCCATGCAGACACCTGTGGCATCCCAGAGGTGTGTGGGGGGGGGGGGGGGGGGGGGGGGTACACACGCACGCACATACCATCTGTTTTTTAAGATAAGGTTCTCATAAGATAAAAGAAATATGTTGCAATACCAACCAACCGAGCGCCACGCCACAAGCACTGCTGAAGACTGTTGATTACATTTCATGACTTTTGATTAAATGGCATTGTGTATGAAGCCACTTCTAATACATAAAAAAATGATGATGAATTTACACGAAAGTCACATCTATTTAGGATTATAATAATAACAATAACAAAAAAATATTGATAACAATGATAGTTATAAAAAAAAAGAATAATAATGATAATAAAACAAATACTGATAATAACAACAGTAATAATGTTGATAATTATAACAAATTTTTTATTTTTTTATATGAATTATGATAGTGATATTGACAATGATGAAAATAATATTAATATAACAATGATAATGACAAAAACAATAATAATAATTGATATTATAATAATGACAATAATAAAAATAATAAAGAATATAATAGTAATTATGATAATAATGATGATAATGGCAATATTATTAATGATACTGTGCTAATAGGGAGATCATGTGTGTCTGTCTGTCTGTCTGTCTGTCTCTCTGTGTCTGTCTGTCTGTCTGTCTGTCTCTCTGTGTCTGTCTCTGTGTCTGTCTGGCTGTCTCTGTGTCTGTATGTATCTCTCTCTCTGTGTCTGTCTGTCTGTCTGTCTGTCTCTCTGTGTCTGTCTCTGTGTCTGTCTGGCTGTCTCTGTGTCTGTATGTATCTCTCTCTCTGTGTGTATGTCTGTCTGTCTGTCTGTCTCTCTCTGTCTGTCTCTGTGTCTGTCTGGCTGTCTCTGTGTCTGTATGTATCTCTCTCTCTCTGTGTGTCTGTCTGTCTGTCTGTCTGTCTCTCTGTGTCTGTCTCTGTGTCTGTCTGGCTGTCTCTGTGTCTGTATGTATCTCTCTCTCTGTGTGTCTGTCTGTCTGTCTGTCTGTCTCTCTGTGTCTGTCTGTGTCTCTGTGTCTGTATGTATCTCTCTCTCTGTGTGTCTGTCTGTCTGTCTCTCTCTCTCTCTCTGTCTGTGGAAAGATTTCACAATGCCAGTAAGGGAATAGATAAGATGAACTCCGTCACCACAATCACCACCTCCACAATTATGATGTCACCACAATCACCACTATCACCACCATTACTTATGTTCTTATAATTTCATAGATTTTTTTTTTACATCACAAAAGACTTACCAAAGGCAAAAAAAGTAAAAAAAGAAATAAATAATAAAAAAAAAGTAACATAAAACCCGCTTAGTTGCCAGTCACTATATAGAAGACAGTCACAGAATAAAGAAAGGGGAGTGGGCCAATTTAGTCCGGGAGGTGTCTTGTCACTCCTCTCTTGAAAATATTTAAGTCGTAGGAAGGTGGATTTGTTGCGGGTTACTCACTTTCAACTTCAATTTGTAAACCTGTCCAGAAGAACGCAGCCTTTATTCAAACGGGACTATATTGAGTCCACAGGCATGTTTGCAATGGAGTCTTTTAGAGTGTACTCTGGATCGGCTCTGGAGGCACACCCAAGGGCTCCTCTAAGGGCTGAGGCACGGGTGACAATGAGACAATGAATCACAATGAAATGACAATGAAGGATGTTGGTAAAAGAACCGAAAACTAATGAAAATGTCTTAGCATTCCAGGTGAAATAAACAAGGGAAGAGTTGGCAAGTTTGTTAAACGAAGGAGACGAAGTGGAAGAGGACCAATGCAGCGATACTAAGCGATAAAGGTCACAAGAAGAAGAAGAAGGGTGCTCCTCTCCTGACGCGGGAGTACCCTGATTCCTGACACACCTGACCCCATCCTGTCGCCGATGTGCCTTTTCTCCAAGATTAATTGACCATCTATAATTAAAAGTCAATTGATCTAGCTTTTCTCCCTCTCCCTGGCGCCCGTTCACGAAATGATGTCTTATACACGTGAAGGTTAAGCTTGAAAACTACGAACGCTAATTTTGTTTTCATTTTTTCACTCAGCTTACCCCTAAACGTATCACTTCAGAATATAGAAAACTAGACCATGGTATTATAATTGTAAGGGGTACCATAATAGTTTTACTTGTGTGACCAACCATTGCCTTCACAGACTCCTGAACATGACCAGCCATTTGTCAGGGGATGAGTCGGTGGTCTGTCCTATCTTGGTATTAGTGAAGGACGAGTTTATATAGTTACACATCGCGTTGCCCTCACAAAACACAGACGGAAGCTCGATAACAACACGAAGCCAACACGAAGCCAACACGAAGTCACGTCCAGATGCTGTGAGGAGTGAGTGGGAAATATATTGCCGTTTTCTGGAATAGTATGTTGTATGGGGTGTCTCTAGCCAATCACCGTTGTCCAAGCTCGTGACGTCATATGAGGGTGGAGCTTAAGTGATCGCTGGGTTATAACCTGTTTTATTTAACATAATTTATAAAGTCTAGGTCACACTATCAAACAATTGAATAGATCAAATCTTAAATAAAACATACAGATTATAGCCCAGTGATCACGTAGGCTCCACCCCGAATGTGACGTCACGAGCTTGGAATCCGGTGATTGGCTTGATATCCCCACACCATATAGGCTACTACTATTCCAGAGAACGGTACTATGCGAGCGGGAAGGGCGGCGGAGTAACTCTTTGTGCCAGACACTCTTCCTTCCCCACACACGCTTGCCAATGTCTGTTTACTGTTGGGCAACACTTTTGTCAACAGTCATGAACATTAATTGACATCAGGTTCAATGCCGTACAAAGAACAACCTGGAGCAAACTCGGCTTTTCAAGAAGAGTTCCCACCACCACGACATAGTGCAAGTGAGACCTCCACAATTTCCCAACACATCACAATGATAAAATGTAATAATGTAAACAGCAGCAATATTATTTGATGCAACAAATCATGTTTATTTTTCATATGCAGCTGCCAACTCGCTACTGTCAGTCATTATCACTTTTCTTACTACTCTACCCAAGCCTCGTGTATCAAATCTTACCCAAGGAATCTGTCGCATCCTCCAACATACATCCTTCATCTATCTCCCTTACAACACAACGGCAGCATTACGTCACATATTAATCAGTACAGGATGCCAGTTAGTTATGGACACGGCACGTCGCTCATGCCCGGGAATGATCAGCCCGCTGTTTGCTATTTCCCAGTTATCACGTCTAAGCACCACCGTCTACACGCACCCACCACCGCTGCTCAGTGTTAATAGTATGATATCACAACTAAACGTGTTCTCCCAAGATCCCGTCACGCCCTTTAGACCCGCTGACGCAGAAGAGGAGGATACTAAACTTGAACTTTATAGTAGAAAAGATGAACAGTGGTAGAAAACAAGCTGGTCTGCTGATAACACAAGCTGATAACACAAGCATGCCTATTTGTATGAGGACTTGCAAGAGAACAAGTAAGTAACTGAGGGAACCCTGTGGCGACGGTATAAGTGACCTAATAAGACAGTGATCAGAGGCAAAGACACAGAGTACCGTTACCGCATTAATGGCACCAAATGGGACGTTCTCAGTGATTTATCTCTATTTTTTTTGTGTGTGATTAAGGATTTTCAGACAGACAGAGAGAGAGAGAGAGAGAGAGAGAGAGAGAGAGAGAGAGAGAGAGAGAGAGAGAGAGAATATACGCAGTGAATTGTACCTGTACGTGAACTCAGGACAAGATATTGGTTTATAGCACCTCAACTAGGATTAGAGTGTGTGCTTGAATAACAGGATGTGATAAGCTTGATTAGTCTCTCTCTCTCTCTCTCCTCTCTCTCTCTCTCTCTCTCTCTCTCTCTCTCTCTCTCCCTCTCGTGTTTTTGGATGAAATGTCCTGTTTTGATTCTGTTTCTTTGTTTTTTCTGGCGCAGGGAACCAAGTGGCCGCGACGGTGGTGGCGATTGTGATGACTACAGTGATTGTGATGACGATGAGCGAACCGAGCCTCAGGGTTCATAAATATCAGGTGATTTATGGTTTTTTCTCTCTCTCTCTCTTTTCTCTCTCTTGCAATGAGGATGTTACAGTGATCACTAGACACATACCTTTGTAAATAACATGATATTGATACCTTCCCACACTATTAAGACATTGCTATGACCTATATATCCATCTATCCTTCTCTCCGTCTAAAACAGCTCCAACGCAATGATACCTTCATCCCAAACTATCCGAACCAGACGCTAGTGGGCAGACCAGCGTTCATTCCTCACCGGTTCCTGATCGAGGAGGCTGACGCGTGTCTCCGGAAGGGGCGGGAGGTGGAGGTGGTGGTGTACGTGCACTCGGCCATCAGCAGGGTGAAGCAGCGGCAGCAGACGAGGCTTACCTGGGCCAGCTCCTCCGCCCTCAAGATGGTTAGTACAAGAATTTTAGGATCAAACTTTAAAATGAATCCTAACAAGCTGAATTTTTCGTCACTGATAGTCAATGATGCATAGAACAACATACTAAAAATCCCCGTAAATCCCTATGGTGCTTCTCGAGATATATACACTTTTACACTTTTGGCAAATTTTTTTGGGGGACCAAAAAAAAAAAAAATTTTTTTTCATTTTTTTTTCAGCATGTGTACAAGTTTATGGCAAAACGAATTTGTTCATGTGATTTTTTTATTTTAGCCACATGAAAAAAAATTATAAGCATTTTCTGTGTCAAGGAGTGTTTGTCGACGCACAACCCGGGCACACTGGTGACATGACTGCTGTGAAACCCAGCATGGGTCTTACATCAACTACCATAATTTTATATTGAGGTAGTGTCCCAAATGTTGTCTTATGCGCCCCAATTTCTGTAAGACAACCGTGCCTGAAGTGACAGGGTGTGCCAACGCGGGTAAAGCCGAGCCAAGGGTGACGGGGCGTAAGGCACCCGGAAGGCGTACAGATCGCACGGGACCTAAGTGTGATGTAAGATGAACGATCGGGCAAGGTGTAGGTTATCATAACTGAACCTTGTTGTATCCCATACAATAATTGTGCATCGTTATTAACTACTATATTAAATTGTTTGCGTTTTTCAGTATATATATATTGAATTTTCTATTGAAGAAGTTGAAGGCGTTTCTATAAGGTTTGCTTTTAAACTATTCATCTTGTAGAGTTTATAAATAGGTAAATATATATTAGGTTAGGTTAGGTTAGGTTAGCCCTTGGGCTAAACTATGGCAGCAGATCTATGTATCCTTTGTGATGAGGACCTGTCCTCATCACCTCGGGTATCAATTGGAAGTCAAGGTCTGGCAACTCTAATAATGACTAGTTTTGAACGTGATGATGGGCTTTCCAAAGAATTTGAAAATAAGAATACACCATTTTCTCTTCATGAAAAGTGCAGGAAAGATTACACATGGAAGTCAAGCATAACGCGTTTTAAGAAGAAGAGGGAAGAGGAGGAGAAAGAAGACAATTGCCCCTCCCCGAAGACCAAGAAATTACGATCAGGGACACATCCATGCAACATCAAAGAAGCATGCTTATTCTGTTCAAAACGAATTGATGAACAGCAGAATACTAAAAGGCCTGCATGCCAAAAAGAATCAATCAGTAAAGTTTCAACATAAGAACATAAGAACATAAGAAAATAAGGAAGCTACAAGAGGCCGCGAGGCCTACACGTGGTAGTTCCTGTCACCTAACACTACCTACATCCACCTTTCATCCCCATCCATGAACCTATCCAGCTCCCCTTTAAAGCTCCCCAATGACTCAGCACTAACTACCTGTCTACTGAGACCTTTCCATTCATTCACCACCCTATTTGTGAACCAGTTTTTCCCTATTTCCTTTCTAATTCTACGCTTTTCCAGCTTGAATCCGTTACTTCTTGTTCTACCCTGGTTAAAAGCCGTAAGAACTTTTCCTACCTCTCCTTTATTAAATCCCTTTATCCACTTAAAAACTTCTATCAGATCGCCCCTTACTCTGCGTCTCTCGAGTGAGTGTAATTTTAATAACTTCAATCTCCTCTCATAACTAAAGTTACGCATCCCTTGTATCATTTTGGTTATCCTTTTCTGCACTTTTTCTAACAGCACTATATCCATCCTGTAATATGGAGACCAAAACTGAACTGCATAGTCTAGGTGAGGCCTGACTAGAGCCAGATAAAGCTTTAGAATAACTTCCTCACTTCTACTTTTAACACTTCTGGTAATGAATCCTAATACTCTATTAGCTCTATTTCTAGCCTCAATACATTGTTTCCTAGGTCGGAGGTCTGGGCTCACCTTCACTCCAAGATCTTTTTCACCTTTTGATATTTTCAGCGATACATTGCTTATGGTGTATCTATTACCAGGGTTTTTTCTACCAACATTCATAACGCTACATTTATCAATATTAAATTCCATCTGCCATCTGACTGCCCACTCGTTAAGTTTATCTAAGTCTTCCTGCAATATGTTTACGTCAGACTGTGATCCAATAATCCTACCTAACTTAGTATCATCAGCAAACTTGCTGATATCACTGCTAATCCCACTATCCAAGTCGTTGATGTAAATCAAAAATAGTAATGGGCCCAAAACAGACCCTTGTGGAACTCCACTTGTCACCAGTCCCCATTCAGATTTTGAACCATTAATTGTAACCCTTTGTTGCCTATTACTTAGCCAAGCTCTGATCCAATGAAGAACCTTCCCATCTATACCATGAGCCCTAACCTTATTTAAGAGTCGCTCGTGCGGTACTTTGTCAAATGCATTACTAAAGTCCAGATATATTATATCATAATCCTTATCATTATCTGCCGTCTCATAAACTTTCCTATAAAAACTCAATAAATTGGTGAGACATGACCTACCCTTGGTGAATCCATGTTGTGAATCATTGATCAAACTATGTTTATCTAAGTGCTCTCTAATGTTTTTTGCAATAATAGATTCCAATAATTTACCCACCACTGATGTTAGACTTACGGGTCGATAAAATAATTTGACTTTAGTCCTCTGTCTCCCTTTTTAAATATGGGAACAACATTTCCTTTCCTCCACAATAATGGCACATCGCCTATCTAACCGATTTCCTAAAAATGTGCACTAACGACTCACTAACAACCTCCTTGCATTCCTTTAATACCCTGGGATACACTTCATCTGGTCCTGGCGATTTAAATTTTTCATTTTTTCTATACCCTCCTCCACCATTTCCCTAGTCAAGCATTCAGTATTTGGCTAATGTTATAAAGAAAGCAGAAGAAAGAAATGGTAAGTGGGGAATGGAGGTGAAGACGAGTTATTAGTTCATTATTAGAGTTGCCAGACCTTGACTTCCAATTGATACCCGAGGTGATGAGGACAGGTCCTCATCACAAAGGATACATAGATCTACTGCCATAGTTTAGCCCAAGGGCTAACCTAACCTAACCTAACCTAATATATATTTACCTATTTATAAACTCTACAAGATGAATAGTTTAAAAGCAAACCTTATAGAAACGCCTTCAACTTCTTCAATAGAAAATTCAATATATATATACTGAAAAACGCAAACAATTTAATATAGTAGTTAATAACGATGCACAATTATTGTATGGGATACAACAAGGTTCAGTTATGATAACCTACACCTTGCCCGATCGTTCATCTTACATCACACTTAGGTCCCGTGCGATCTGTACGCCTTCCGGGTGCCTTACGCCCCGTCACCCTTGGCTCGGCTTTACCCGCGTTGGCACACCCTGTCACTTCAGGCACGGTTGTCTTACAGAAATTGGGGCGCATAAGACAACATTTGGGACACTACCTCAATATAAAATTATGGTAGTTGATGTAAGACCCATGCTGGGTTTCACAGCAGTCATGTCACCAGTGTGCCCGGGTTGTGCGTCGACAAACACTCCTTGACACAGAAAATGCTTATAATTTTTTTTCATGTGGCTAAAATAAAAAAATCACATGAACAAATTCGTTTTGCCATAAACTTGTACACATACTGAAAAAAAAATGAAAAAATGTTTTTTTTTTTTTTTAGCCAAAAAAAAAAAAAAAAAAAAAAATGTAAAGTGTATATATCTCGAGAAGCACCATAGGGATTTACGGGGATTTTTAGTATGTTGTTTTATGCATCATTGACTATCAGTGACGAAAATTCAGCTTGTTAGGATTAATTTTAAAGTTCACCATTAAAATAAATCTTAAATTCTTGGACTAGGTGGTGGTGTTCATGGTGGGCCGCGCGAAGGACGACACAGAGAGGGAGATCGTCCGCCGGGAGAGCGAGCTGTACCACGACATCGTACAGGTGAGAGGACCTTGGGCCATAGCCGTAGACACCTATCTATGGCTCTGCCTTGGGCACGCTCCCTTCCCTGTCAGTGTTACATCATAAGAACAAGGAGTCTGTAAATAGCCAGTAGGTCTACATATGGCAGTTCCTGTTATCCGGATCCATGGATTTATTAACCTCTTAAAGCACTCTATTGAATTTATTTCCTGATTCCCGGACCTCCATCTAGTCACCATTGTTCGTGAATCAATGCCTGCCTATCGTTATTGATCTAAATTGATCTAACTTGAACCCATTGTTATATGTCCTACTCACTTCATTCACTATAGTAACCCTTACCAATATCTAGTTTTTGTCAAACTCATTTTATCTATTTAAAACCCTTGATCAAGTCGCGTCGCAACGTTCCTCTTTCTAAAGGACTACAATTTGAGGTGTATAAAACTTTTCTTTGCACGGTGAATGTCCCAACCCCTGAATACATTACAGTCCCATAGTAAGGCAGAGTTTTGTCAGTGGCTTGGTTTGGGTTCTGTTTCTTGGCCTCTTGTAGCTTCCTTATTTCTTATGTTTCTTATCTATCTTTCCTGTCCTCGTTTCAGGGTGACTACGGCGACTACTACCATCTACTGAGCTACAAAGGACTCTCCTCCCTCTACTGGATCACCCGCAACTGTGCCCACGTGCCCTGGACCCTCCACGCCGACGACGACATCCTGATCGACACCTTCCTCCTGAAGCAGTTCTTACAGGTTCAGAGAGACACTTCTGATGAAAGCAAACTGCACTGTAGGACGATCAGGCACGCCAAGGTGTTGAGGAAGGGAAAGTGGAAGGTAACGCAAGAGGAAATGGACGCAAAGAGATATCCTACATATTGCCAAGGTATCCTTTGGTACATAAACACGAGACAGTTGCCCAATCTGCTGGATGCATCGACCTCGGTGAACTACTTGTGGGTGGATGACGTCTACATTACCGGATGTCTAACGAGGGAAGCCAGCATTGGATTATCAGACTTAGTAAATACGTCGGTTCATGTGCTGTCGCTATGAAACAAGTAGGCAAAATGCTGGCGTGGTATCATTGCGGTAACTCCCGAGCGAAACTCTGGTCGGCCATTGAGCATCACCATGGGTACTCCGCTCCTACTAATTCATCGACGGGTGAAGCGTGACTCTAAAAAAAGTGTGAGTGAGGACACCACGACTTAACAAGGATAAAGATATGTTAGGGGACTACAGGAGGGGAATGCAGACCGAGGGACAGAGAGGCAGAGACAGGGAGGCGGAGGGAGGAAGTGTTTGACGTCAATGTTTCTCCGAAGTATTGGCATCGGTATCTAATCGGCGTTCCCGGCATCTTCCCGGAATGACAGTCTGGACATCACACACTTTCTGGTCTACAACGGTCATGCTGTGATGCGAGGATTTTCTACTGGGTAGTAATTACTTTTACTTTACTCCTCAAACGGAAACCCATCCGTGTTGCATCAATAAAAATATGGATAATTTAAATTATAAGTAGCTGCCACCAGTTCAAGATTTAGACTTAAGGTCTAACTCTTAAACAGAATGTTAATGTTTAAAAATCAAGGTAGTTACGTGGATATGATGGTTTCCATATGAATATTATACCGAGTTAACACTGAATTACTTTCGAAGGTCTGTGGATAAGTATTTTCGCCACACCGTGTATGTCACCTTAATTGGGTTGAACAAAACTATCTAGATTCAGTCCTATTAATACAGCTTTAATATTTGTAAACACACGTCTCAATGGGAGATTTCACTATGAACTAATGTAACGTTTTCCAAATACTAATAGGAAATATCATTTGCAGATAACTGGGTTAAGACTGATACATGTGGAGATAAATGCGTGATTTTCTGACTACACGCGGCCACTGCGAATACGACTTATTCTTTCAAAACATTATAAGAGTTTCAATGTCATTTTCCAAGAAGAATGTTTTGCGAATGAACGCCACACCGCGTCACTCATGTATTTCTGATTTTTCCGTGGAAGTCACTGAGGGACACCCCACTATTTCTTCACATACACTATGAGGTATTACTCATCTTAATGGGGTATTTTTCCTATTCTTCCACTTAACTAACAACACAAAACGAACATAACAGCCTGACTAATTATGAAAGGGGAAGGGGAGTGTGGGAGTCATGTGTGTTTGTGCGAAGTGACCATGTGACTTTCATCCCAAAGGGTTGAGTTGATTGTAGAATATCCTTCGTGAACGAGGGAGAAGGAATCATCAATTAATACGGCAATGATTGATGTACGAACCACTCAGTAATAAGTAGCGGTCCTAGTATTTGAAATTACACTAAATAGATAACGCGTAAAAGGTGTGGAAGAAAAGTAATAAGCGACGTCTTACCTTCGTGAACGAGGGAGAAGGAATGATTCCATGCGGACTGGAAACAGAGAGAGAGTGAATATACTAGCGCGAAAGGAGGGACGCGTTCGGACTTTATCTGATTGACTTAACTAACATGGTTATCGAACGTTTAACGCCTGGGATGGGGTGTGGAAACAAGGGATAACTACTGAAATATAGGGTAATAATGTCTTTCAATTTGATGAGAAAATTTGACTGGAAAGGTCATTTTAACTCTTGTTATTAATCCGAAACCCTCTTACATATCCGATTGAGTTTCCCACGGTGACCATGTCTCGAGAGGAGGAAAAGCCGGGAGATACGTGGTAATTTTAGCGATCTTACTGTCTGTGTCTATCTGTCTGTAGCCAGACAGGGTCTGTATTCTGACCTCTCAAGTATCGTAAGAATTTATGGGAATCGGTCAATCTAGTAATGGTGTTAGTGGAATTCAGGGAGGTGTGTTTCTATGATAACATCCGTTCCGCGAGATTAAAAATCCACAGAAATAAGTGAATCTTTTTGGTCGTGTACGGGGGAGAGGGGAGAACGGTAGGGAAAGAAGAAAGAACGAAAGAATGATAGAACTGTTTCAAAAGATAAAAATTCCTCACCTAAACAACGGTACCTACTATGTTTACTTAGCCTAGAATAAAGAAATAAATTGTTATCAAGACCTTTCAATACACCGCATGAGACAATGTATCTCTGGACACTATGTGTACTTCTAGCATTATAGAAAGAAGGGAGATGCGGACAGGGAAAGACAGGGGAGAGGAACAGAGAAGGGGGGAAACGGTGGGAGAGAAAATGGGAAGGAGAGGAGAGAAGAGGAAGAGAATGTTACAATTTTGTGGGATTACAATGCTTCCATAGCTCTCAATGGAAATAAACTCTCTCTGGCAGTCCAAATATATGTGTATCCTTAACATGCATCAAGCGGGGCTAACATAAAGTGAAATGTCATGCTGAGGGACATTACAGAGCCAACTTATGTTATAATCATCTCATATATAACATTCCTGATAGCAAGTTGGAGCAGGATGACAACAATGAAGAACTGAAGTGGATGGCAGCTGAAATAAGACAGCTTGACTTTGGAAAGACACAATCATTACTATAGAAACGATAGGCTAGAATGCAGATAAGAGCTACGAAAAAAAAGTTAAATCATATCACTCTGTCACACACATTGCTATGTTTTGAACTCAGCGCCTAAGAACACTGGGAAAGCAGAAAGCACAAAATGCAGACCCAAGCAGTAGCCACGCCTCGCTGCAACACACGGCCAGATATATCGTAGGCACTTCCTCCAATCATTACCGCGTTCTTTTATAGTGATAACATATTGAGTCTTATCAGATACAGGGCCGACATAAACAAAAAGATAAGCATTGTTAAGCGTACTTAGCAGACGAAAATTTGCTGATCTTACACTTAAATATTTAAGAAATGCTTAAGTAAATTAACCAAAAATGCTTATCCGATTTAAGTATGCTTAACAGGCACCAAAGTTAAGTGTAAGATCAGCAAATTTTCGTCTGCTAAGTACGCTTAACAATACTTATCTTTTTGTTTATGTCGGCCCAGGGCTTCATGTGACAGGTATACACAAAGAAATATGAGTCACTTACACATTTCAATTACAATACACATACTTTTACATTGAAGTATTGTTACGTTACGCTGTAGGTACCAACACTTGCTCGGTGATGTAAATGTAATCGAGGCTTCTGTAAACATGAAGGCACTGCACGGGCGGGGCAACAGCTAGCTAGGGTCTCCCCGTCTCTCCCCCAACCACGGAGGGACAAAACGAGTTGCCACCCCCACCCGCCGATGGGGTGTGATGATGTAACCGTCGTGTTGTCGTAAGGGCGTCAATGTTACCTTTACTTTATGAGGTTAAGATGTAATGTAATGTACCAGACTGTGCGGCTAAAACCAAGTTGCATGTTGTTGGTTCTTCGTAAGGTAAATCAGGTGAGGTTTATGGCTACATAGGCAGACAGGCAGTGCAGGGAGTGATGACAGAGACAGATACAGGGAAGCATACACATGGAGACGGAAGACGTAGGAAGTTAGTGCGTGCGAGCCAGTGTAAAGCCCGGTTCCCACCTTCCCGCTTGTACGGCCGCCGTACAACAACAAAGACGTCACAATGACGTCACAACAAAGTCTACCGCACCGCAGTACCGCTGTACGGCCGCCGTACAAAGTTAAATTCAAGTCATCTCTCCCGCTCGGCGGTGTCCGCTCGAGCGGAGTTGCCAACTGTGCCCAGTTACCACAAATACCACTCAAGCGGTGATGATGGTGACGTCATTGTTGTTGTATGGCGGCCGTACAAGCGGGAAGGTGGGAATCGGGCTTAAGCGAGTAGCCGTGAGTGTATAGACCTCTCCACGCTTGTGTTTACAAACAAACAATTGCGCGCGCGCGCTCAGGCATGGTAGGCAAAAAGCTGCACCCGCGGCCCGCCTTCCACGGCAGTGCTCCGTCGGGCCTTGAACTACTAGTGGTTCGTACAGTGTACTCAGTGATCTAAACATGGAAAGAGTATTGTCTACATATGTGAATAGTCTCGGAAACGAGGAGAAAGAGCGGTATTTGTCTAAACTTACGCTCAAAGACGTCAAAATAGACCTGCCTGACCCATACGAACTGAAAGGCTGGGTAGCTGACGTGAGGGCATGGCCTGCCCTTAACAGTGGTCACGTACACTATTATTTGTTGGACAAGAGAAATGTGTACACACGCGACAAGAATAATGCCTACAAGTCCTTGGATGGCTACAATTTCTTCAAAGCCGGACATGTGCATGAGGTGACTAGAGGTGTTGTACCACCCAGTTGAGAGGAGCACTCCTGTCTGCTTCTTGAGAAGCAGAGTCATTCCATCCCAGAAGATCAGCAGCAAAGCTTATGAGCCGTGGGTGTGCCTACACAAGACCGAGGGTTACGTCGTGTCAGCACACTGCACATGCATGCCAGGTTAAGTAAACATATATATTGCCTATGTAATCTGTGTAGTATGCAGATACTATTTCTAGCATTGGCTCCGGCATTCGTTGAGAATGTTGGTCCCGCCGTTCAATATGCCTAACATAACCTAATCTAGCCTTTACCTAACCTAACCTTTACCTACCTAGCCTAACATAGCATTTATGTAACCTAACCTTTATCTACCTAGCCTAGGCTTAACCTAACCTAGCTTTCCCCAACCTAACCTTTATCTACTTAACCTAACCTAGCCTTTACCAAATCTAACCTTTATCTAACCTATCCTAACCTGCGGGACCCACGTACATTTTCCACGAGTGCCGTGGCTTCCAATTTTTATAAGCCCGATCCCCAAGAAAATGTTTGATTAATTTTGTTTTAATGTACCAATTAAACATGTTCACCTATTTTCCCTAGTTAGGTGGTTGCTGGAAATCCATATTCACTCTTTTTCCAAAGTGATAATTTTATAGCTTGTAAAGTATAGCTAAAGCAATATACCTGTGTGGAATGTAACATTTCTTTGGTGTAAATTTAAGAAAAAGTTTCTCAAGTAAATCTTTTGTTTTTTGTCTTGTGTAATTTGATTGATTTTGAAATTATTTTTTAGGGCAAACCACATGTTCCTAATTTTCCCCTACCACCTTAGGGTCTTGTGGGTGTTCTACTTTTACTTAACACTTAAGCCCTTAACAATTTATATATCTCCCAGGTTGGGTGAGGTATGCACATATGCACATATCCACATAGCAGCCCTTCTTTACAAGATAGAGGCAGCTGTGTCACTGGGCTTCACCACGGATGACTCCTGCACCAGCAGACTTTCAGTGTGGAACAGATGTTACAGATCCAAGGTTTGTATCTGCAGATTTGCACAAGTGCCCATCACTGGGGCATGTGTTTGCATATATTTGACTGTCTTGCAAATAGTGAGTGTTGATGTGCTTACATTCATGGTTAGTATTTTGGCATGAACAAGGATATTTTTTTATTTTTACTGACTGGGGTGTTTTGCCAACAAAACTTTTTCTTGGGGGTAATGTGCATGCGTTAGATATGAAACCTACGTAGATTCTGTGTGTAGACTCGGGTCTCATCCCCAGCTGTTTCATTCTCATCATCATCATCGTTTTGCGTCCTGCTTTTCCCCATTCATACTGGGGATGGACGTGTGACAGCTCTCCTCCTTAGCACCCTCTGCCCACTTACGGGCTGCTGGGTACTGAGGGCCGCTGTTCTGTGAGCTATCATTTCTCTTGTAGCATGTAGTTTCACTGGTTGTATACCCTTGCCAACACCAAACTCTTTTTACGTAGTGGGAGTACGACTATTCAACCCATAGCTGGGGTTGGATGACCATTGACTCCTAAGATGTTAAAGATTATTATGTTTATAATCCCAGTTTTTAAAATATCCAAAATACCTAACACTTTGGGCCATTCCACATACCGTATATTCAACCTGTACTACAGCTTAATATTTTTACAGAAGAATTAATTGTTGATTCTAGAAGTGGATCATATATAGTGGCGGAATTAGATAAAATAAAGGATGTCATTATGAAAAAAGACAAGTCCCCAAGGTGGTAGCCAGGACCAGGTGGAAGTTTTCATTGGATATCGAAGGAATTTTAGTCCTTAATTAGCTTACTTTTGCATGTTTATCTTTTATTACGGAAAACTTTATGATCAATTGCATTCACAGATCCAGCCAGCCCCCCTCGATGAGATTGACTTCACCCACCACAGACACACAAAGAAGCGGCTGAAAGCCACACGTCAGCGCCCCAAGGTGAAGGAGCAAGTCGTCCATGTTGGAGCAAGAAAAGAAAGATGCCCTGGCTGAACTGCGGAAAATACTTCCTAAGGCAGCTGCATTTGAAAAAGGCGAATCTGAGACTGATAGCGCTTCAGAGAATGAGGAGAATGAGCTTCCAAAGCCATTAAATGATTTGTTTAGTTCAGACCTCATGAGAGAAAGGTGAAGGTATTTTGCAAACTGAAATTTGCAAATTAAGTAATTTGACATTCACACCACTGCAAGTTGCCAACCTTGAAAAGGCAACCAGAAGTCAGCATAAAAACTCTATTTGGCATGAGCACAGGGCAGGCAGGATTACTTCATCTGTGGCTCACTTTATCTTGACACTTAAGATTGATAGATACCCTGTTAATTTGTTGCGAGCCAAAATGAAGTATGATGCTTGGGATCTCAGCAAAGTTGCAGCTTGCAGGTGGGATTTGGAGTGTGAGGCATTAGCAAGGGACGCATACATTGACAGTCAGTCTCAGGTGTATCAGGATTTTAACTGCACAAGTGTAGGGTTGGTTGTGCCCTCTAATAAGCCATTCATAGGTGCCTCTCCTGATGGTATTAGAACATGTGAGTGCCATGGCAAGGGTACACTTTAAATAAAATGGCCATATAAATACAGACACTTACCACCAGACCACTCAGTCCCCCTATCTGATAAAAAAATTCTTCTAGATAAGGATGGATGTCTAAATAAATCACATTCATTCTACTGCCAAGTTCAGCACCAAATTAGTGTGTGCAATGTCCAGTTTTGCGACTTTGTTGTATGGACACCACACGGGATGAAAGTACAACGCATACTCAAGGACACAGTTCTGTGAGAATTTAAGTATAAGACTACAACAGTTTCAGGAACATTATCTATTCAAAGAAATACTACTAAGACAACATGAAATTAAAGGAAGCAGCATTGTTGGAGTATGATTTTATTGATGTATATGTTACATTGAGATTGTGAAACTAGTCATTTCGTGAAATGCCTAAGCATCTGTTTGTGAAATGACTTATTAACTTTGTCTGAAATGCCCAAAATCTTTAGTCTGCATGAAATGACTGTCATTTTTAGTCTAGTCTTAGGTTAGGTTAGGTTAGGATAGGATATAGGTTATATATATATACTATCCTAACCTAACCTAATGACTTGACTAAATATGAAAGTAATTTAATGCAAAGACTAAATAATTTAGGCATTTCATGACAAAGTCAATAAGTCATTTCACAGATTGACTTGTGCTGAGGCATTTCACGAAATGACTAGTTTCACAATCTGACTGTAACATATATAAACTATGATGACACCTGCTCCTTTGGTGTATAAATAGGGTAGTGAATGGGTGGAGAAAAACTTAAACATGAATATTTGATACTCTATATTGGTATATACACACAAACCTCGATTTCCCGGACTAATAGGGGGGAGCACTGGTCCGGGAACCGCAAAAGTCCGGGAATCGGGAATCGCAGGTATAAAAAAAAAAATAATAAAAAAAAAAAAAAAAAAAAAAAAAAAAAAGTCCGATGCCATTACCCACCCCCGGACGTTTATCCTACTCTAGTATTTACTGTCCGGCAACCGACAATATCAACTACCCCGCCGCGGGCTTTTACGTCCGCTGAGCATGCAGCCACCTGGCAGGAGGCAGCAGAAAGTCTTCAATAGTCTCAAGAGACGTTCCTGCACCAGGGGCAGTGGGGGTCAGGGGACTAACGAAGGCTGTGCAGGTGAACCGTGAGTGTCGTGTGTCCAAATGTAAACAATACGACCGCTGAGCATGCTGCCACCTGGCGGGAGGCAGCAGAAAGTGTTCAATAGTCTCAGAAATGTTCTTGCACCAGGGGCAGTGGGAGTCAGGTGACTGACGGAGGCTGTGCAGGTGAACCATGAATGTTGTGTGCCCAAATGTAAACAATACGACCGCTGAGCATGCTGCCACCTGGCGGGAGGCAGCAAAAAGTGTTCAATAGTCTCAGAAATGTTCTTGCACCAGGGGCAGTGGGAGTCAGGTGACTAACGAAGGCTGTGCAGGTGAACCGTGAGTGTCGTGTGCCCAAATGTAAACAATACGACCGCTGAGCATGCTGCCACCTGGCGGGAGGCAGCAGAAAGTGTTCAATAGTCTCAGAAATGTTCTTGCACCAGGGGCAGTGGGAGTCAGGTGACTGACGGAGGCTGTGCAGGTGAACCATGAATGTTGTGTGCCCAAATGTAAACAATACGACCGCTGAGCATGCTGCCACCTGGCGGGAGGCACGGACACTGACCAGGGGTGACAGGAGACGCTCGGACCGCCGGACAAGTTGGTTAATTTACGAACAGGACCAGGCATTTCAACGGAAAAAAAAAAAAAAAAAAAAAAAAAAAAAAAAAAACTGACATATCCCCGGACCTCGGATTTTGTCCGGCAAATCCGATATCCGGGAAATCGAGGTCCGGGAAATCGAGGTTTGTGTGTATTTTACTAATAAAACTTCTGTTCTAGATCCAGACATTTTATTATTGCAAAACCTGTAAATAAAAAAATTGCAATAAATTAACCGGTGCTAAATAAAGTCAAATAATTGTCATATATTAATGAATTATAAAATATACCTTGTGTAGCCATAGCCTTCTGCTGCTGTTCACGTTGTGCTGCTGCAGACTGCCGCTTCTTTTGCCTGGCGTAGCGATCAATTTTATGGGAAGCAGCATCCCTGTTGGGTTCGAAGATGAATTTTATGGGTATGAAGTCGACATGGGCAGGATCCGAGTTCGGCTTGCCTGCAAACAATGAACAGTCTTATAATTCAAATGCTTTTCATAATTTGCTCTTAGGTTAGTGTATGCTAGTATGGTATAGGAGATAAATTGGGCACAGATGAAACCATCCTGGGACAAAAGCCCCTTAAAAAAAACTCCCTCGAGGAAAGAGCAAAGCAGGATAAACCTCCATACCGTCTCCTGACATCACATACTGTATACTTGATACTTGATGTTGTCTAGAAGTTGATTTCTCAGAGCCATAGTGTGCTACCACTGCATCTACAATCTCTTTTGGGAGCCATTTGTACCCTGAAGGAGGCAGCGATTATTGAAAGTTTTATCAAAATAATTATCTTCTCCAAAATATTCTACTTCTCAATGGATACATCCATTAACATTATGCCACCCATCGCTCTAATCATTCATTCTAAGAACAACACTGTTGTTTGCATGACCCCCTGACGGGCCTGACATCCACATCCCAGTCACCGCCCAGCCCTCCTTAACTATCAGCTGAGACTGGATGGGTCCACTGCTCATGTCTGTCCTGGATGCAACACAGCACCTCACATTATCAAACACATTATGGAAGACTGCACTGCACACAATAAACACACACACCAGCAACACAACATACACTCCATGAAGACCCTGTGGGAAAACCCGGTCCAGGCCATGGCCTTCCTCAGAATCTTGGGGATTCTCGGCCAGGCAGAATATCACACGAATTTCATGACGAATTTCAACAACAAACACTTCTCACTGGAGACATCCAGAAAGCATATTGCACTTCTCAATGGCTACATCAAGAAAACAGTCTACTTCTCAACTGATACATACATATATAGTGGTACAATGGTCATTTACCTGTGAGAAAATGTTGACTGCAGATCCTTTCATGGCCAACCAGCGAAAAACCTTCCCTCTTTAGAGCTTGTAGCCACTTCTGGGGTCTGGCTGAAGCAACAGGAAACCTGTGAAAGGTCACGGCAAGCCTTTTCCGTTGTCTGTTGGTGCAGCCAACAGCTACGCAGCTTGTGGGCATGCTAAATATGAACATTATGCTGGCGTATAGGCGGTGAAGGGAAGGCGCGCGAGTTTGTTTTGCCTACCACGGTGTTGGGGGGCGTGGCTTGTGACGTCATCGTGGAAAGGTCTATAGCCGTAGCGAAGAATATACACAAGAACCTCCGTGATTTTTTCTCTGTCAACGGCAGTCCTCATGTCTCCTGAAGGCGACATGGAACCAGGTATACGATTAGGACTTTTTTATATCTCTCCTCCCATCTCTCTCTCTCTCTAGTATGGGTGTAAAGCAAGATAACACAGCTGATGGTTTTATCAGATAGCAGCACTGTGGACTCCTCAGTGCTCGTTATTAGTATAGCAGAGTTCTTGCTTAACTCACAGACACACACTGCCGCCTGACATTCCCTTGTAACTGGCACGGCTGTCACCACCACCACCATCACCTTCGTCGCCCTTAAAGTAGTGCCACAAGACCCAAACAAGACCCAAAACACCACAAGTTCCAGCAAAGGACAGAAAAATCGGTGGTGAAAAGTCGACGTTTGTTTTGGTGATTCAGTACTGACGGACCGATTGAGGGATAGGATATCAACGCCCTTGATGTGTATTAGATGGTCGACGTTATTATGGCGTAAGTACTATAGGATATAACCGAACAGTGATGGCGAGGGATGAAAGGATGGATACAAGGCCAATGGAAGGACGGAACTGCACACGTTAGCTATGAATTAAATGAGTGTTTTTATGAGTCTCTAATTTACAAATAACAAGAAAACTGAAGGGATTTTAAATTTGTCGACACATTGTTTACACTTTCTAACATCCATTTATGTAACCTATCCGGAAGTCACCTCGAATTAACTATATGTACTAACATTATTACTCCCAGCTGTGCCAGATATAATAATTTCTTTCTTGAATTTCCATCTTCTGAGAAATACAACACAACATAGAAAAGAAAGGTGCCATCATCGTCCTATCTAATGACCACGACTATCACAGGACGGAAAATTTTGTTGACGGTGGTGATGGTGGCGGCGGTGATGGTTATGATGGTGAATTATCAGACGAAAAGGACGTTTAAAAGGACGTTGTTGTTGGACAAGAAAGATGCAGTGACAGTACCTGTACCTGAGGTAATGATTTCTCTTCTTGTCCATCTCTCTCTCTCTCTCTCTCTCTCTCTCTCTCTCTCTCTCTCTCTCTCTCTTGCAATGAGGATGTTACAGTGATCACTAGACACATACCTTTGTAAATAACATGATATTGATACCTTCCCACACTATTAAGACATTGCTATGACCTATATATCCATCTCTCCTTCTCTCCGTCTAAAACAGCTCCAACGCAATGATACCTTCATCCCAAACTATCCGAACCAGACGCTAGTGGGCAGACCAGCGTTCATTCCTCGCCGGTTCCTGATCGAGGAGGCTGACGCGTGTCTCCGGAAGGGGCGGGAGGTGGAGGTGGTGGTGTACGTGCACTCGGCCATCAGCAGGGTGAAGAAGCGGCAGCAGACGAGGCTTACCTGGGCCAGCTCCTCCGCCCTCAAGATGGTGGTGGTTTCTTTGGTGGGCCGCGCGAAGGACGACACAGAGGGGGGAAATCGTCCCGCCGGGAGAGCGAGCAGTACCACGACATCGTACAGGTGAGAGGACCTTGGGCCATAGCCGTAGACACCTATCTATGGCTCTGCCTTGGGCACGCTCCCTTCCCTGTCAGTGTTACATCATAAGAACAAGGAGTCTGTAAATAGCCAGTAGGTCTACATATGGCAGTTCCTGTTATCCGGATCCATGGATTTATAACCTCTTAAAGCACTCTATTGAATTATTTCCTGATTCCCGGACCTCCATCTAGTCACCATGTTCGTGAATCAATGCCTGCCTACGTTATTGATCTAAATTGATCTAACTTGAACCCTTTGTTAATGTCCTACTCACTTCATTCACTATAGTAACCCTTACCAATATCTAGTTTTGTCAAACTCATTTATCTTTTTAAAAACCCCTTGATCAAGTCGCGTCGCACGTTCCTCTTTCTAAAGATACAATTTGAGGTGTATAAACTTTTCTTTGCACGGTGAATTTTCCCAACCCCTAAATTTACATTACAGTCCATAGTAAGGCAGAGTTTTGTCAGTGGCTTGGTTTGGGTTCTTTTTCTTGGGCTTTTTGTAGCTTCCTTATTTCCTTATTTTCTTATGTATCTTTCCTGTCCTCGTTTCGGGGTGACTAGGGCGACTATACCATCTATGAGCTACAAAGGGACTCTCCTCCCTCTACTGGATCACCCGCAACTGTGCCCACGTGCCCTGGACCCTCCACGCCGACGACGACATCCTGATCGACACCTTCCTCCTGAAGCAGTTCTTACAGGTTCAGAGAGACACTTCTGATGCAAGCAAACTGCACTGTATGAAGGTCAGGCACGCCAAGGTGGAAAGGGAGGGAAAGTGGAAGGTAACGCAAGAGGAAATGGACGCAAAGAGATATCCTACATATTGCCAAGGTTTCCTTTGGTACATAAACACGAGACAGTTGCCCAATCTGCTGGATGCATCGACCTCGGTGAACTACTTGTGGGTGGATGACGCCTACATTACCGGATGTCTAACGAGGGAAGCCAGCATTGGATTATCAGACTTTAAAAAATACGTCGGTTCATGTGCTGTCGCTATGAAACAAGTAGGCAAAATGCTGGCGTGGTATCATTGCCGTATCTCCCGAGCGAAACTCTGGTCGGCCATTGAGCATCACCATGGGTACCCCGCTCCTACTAATTCATTGACATGGGTGAAGCGTGACTCTAAAAAAAGTGTGAGTGAGGACACCACGACTTAACAAGGATAAAGATATGTTGTGAAGACTAAAGAAAGTGTGAGTGAGGACACCACGACTTAACAAGGATAAAGATATGTTAGGGGACTACAGGAGGGGAATGCAGACCGAGGGACAGAGAGGCAGAGACAGGGAGGCGGAGGGAGGAAGTGTTTTGACGTCAATGTTTTCCGAAGTATTGGGCATCGGTATCTAATCGGCGTTCCCGGCATCTTCCCGGAATGACAGTCTGGACATCACACATTTTCTGGTCTACAACGGTCTTTGCTGTGATGCGGGATTTCTACTGGGTAGTAATTACTTTACTTTACTCCTCAAACGGAAACCCATCCGTGTTGCATCAATAAAAATATGGATAATTTAAATTATAAGTAGCTGCCACCAGTTCAAGATTTAGACTTAAGGTCTAACTCTTAAACAGAATGTTAATGTTTAAAAATCAAGGTAGTTACGTGGATATGAGGGTTTTCCATATGAATTTATACCGGGGTTAACACTGAATTACTTTCGAAGGTCTGTGGATAAGTATTTTCGCCACACCGCGTATGTCACCTTAATTGGGTTGAACAAAACTATCTAGATTCAGTCCTATTAATACAGCTTTAATATTTGTAAACACACGTCTCAATGGGAGATTTCACTATGAACTAATGTAACGTTTTCCAAATACTAATAGGAAATATCATTTGCAGATAACTGGGTTAAGACTGATACATGTGGAGATAAATGCGTGATTTTCTGACTACACGCGGCCACTGCGAATAAGACTATTCTTTAAAAACACTATAAGAGTTTCCCCAATGTCTTTTTCCCAAAGAAGAATGTTCTGCGAATGAACGCCACACCGCGTCACTCATGTATTTCTGATTTTTCCGTGGAAGTCACGAGGGACACCCCACTATTTCTTCACATACACTATGAGGTATTATCATCTTAATGGGGTTTTTTTCCCTATTCTTCCACTTAACTAACAACACAAAACAAACATAACAGCCTGACTAATTATGAAAGGGGAAGGGGAGTGTGGGAGTCATGTGTGTTTGTGCGAAGTGACCATGTGACTTTCATCCCAAAGGGTTGAGTTGATTGTAGAATCTCCTTCGTGAACGAGGGAGAAGGAATCATCAATTAAACGGCAATGATTGAGTACGAACCACTCAGTAATAAGTAGCGGTCCTAGTATTTGAAATTACACTAAATAGATAACGCGTAAAAGGTGTGGAAGAAAAGTAATAAGCGACGTCTTACCTTCGTGAACGGGGCAGAAGGAATGATCCCATGCGGACTGGAAACAGAGAGAGAGTAAATATACTAGCGCGAAAGAGGGACCCCGTTCGGACTTTATCTGATTGACTTAACTAACATGGTTTACGAACGTTTAACCCCTGGGATGGGGTGGGGAAAACAAGGGATAACTACTGAAATTAGGGTAATAATGTCTTTCAATTTGATGAAAAAATTTTGATGGAAAGGTCATTTTAACTCTTGTTATTAATCCGAAACCCTTTTACATATCCGATTGAGTTCCCACGGTGGACCATGTCTCGAGAGGAGGAAAAGCCGGGGGGATACGTGGTAATTTTAGCGATCTTACTGTCTGTGTCTATCTGTCTGTAGCCAGACAGGGTCTGTATTCTGACCTCTCAAGTATCCTAAGAATTTATGGGAATCGGTCAACCCTAGTAATGGTGTTAGGGGAAATTCAGGGAGGTGTGTTTCTATGATAACATCCCTTCCGCGAGATTAAAAATCCACAGAAATAAGTGAATCTTTTTGGTCGTGTACGGGGGAGAGGGGAGAACGGTAGGGAAAGAAGAAAGAACGAAAGAATGATAGAACTGTTTCAAAAGATAAAAATTCCTCACCTAAACAACTGTACCTACTATGTTTACTTAGCCTAGAATAAAAAAATAAATTGTTATCAAGACCTTTCAATAAAACCGAAATGGGACAATGTATCTCTGGACACTATGTGTACTTCTAGCATTATAGAAAGAAGGGAGATGGGGACAGGGAAAGACAGGGGAGAGGAACAGAGAAGGGGGGGAAACGGTGGGAGAGAAAATGGGAAGGAGAGGAGAGAAGAGGAAGAGAATGTTACAATTTTGTGGGATTACAATGCTTCCATAGCTCTCAATGGAAATAAACTCTCTCTGGCAGTCCAAATATATGTGTATCCTTAACATGCATCAAGCGGGGCTAACATAAAGTGAAATGTCATGCTGAGGGACATTACAGAGCCAACTTATGTTATAATCATCTCATATATAACATTCCTGATAGCAAGTTGGAGCAGGATGACAACAAGGAAGAACTGAAGTGGATGGCAGCTGAAATAAGACAGCTTGACTTTGGAAAGACACAATCATTACTATAGAAACGATAGGCTAGAATGCAGATAAGAGCTACGAAAAAAAAGTTAAATCATATCACTCTGTCACACCATTGCTATGTTTTGAACTCAGCGCCTAAAACACTGGGAAAGCAGAAAGCACAAATGCAGACCCAAGCAGTAGCCACGCCTCGCCTGCAACACACCCGGCAGATATATCGTAGGCACTTCCTCCAATCATTACCGCGTTCTTTTATAGTGATAAAAATATTGAGTCTTATCAGTACAGGGCCGACATAAACAAAAAGATAAGCATTGTAAGCGTACTTAGCAGACGAAAATTTGCTGATCTTACACTATATTTAAGAAATGCTTAAGTAAATTAACCAAAAATGCTTATCCGATTTAAGTATGCTTAAAAGGCACCAAAGTAAGTGTAAGATCAGCAATTTTCGTCTGCTAATACGCTTAACAATACTTTCTTTTGTTATGTCGGCCCAGGGCTTCATGTGACGGTAACACAAAGAAATATGAGTCACTTACACATTTCAATTACAATTACAATACTTTTACATGAAGATTGTTACGTTACGCTGTAGGTCAACATTTCTCGGTGATGTAAAAAGAATCGAGGCTTCTGTAAACATGAAAGGGACTGCACGGGCGGGGGCAACAGCTAGCTAGGGTCTCCCCGCTCTCCCCAACCACGGAGGGGACAAAACGAGTTGCCACCCCACCCGCCGATGGGGTGTGATGAGTAAAAACCGTCGTGTTGTCGTAAGGGGGTCCATGTTACTTTACTTTATGAGGTTAAGATGTAATGTAATGTACCAGACTGTGCGGCTAAAACCAGTTTGCTGTTTTTTGGTTCTTCGTAAGGTAAATCAGTGAGGTTTAGGGCTACATAGGCAACGCAGTGCAGGGAGTGATGACAGGACAGATACAGGAAGCAACACATGGAGCGGAAGACGTAGGAAGTTAGTGCGTGCGAGCCAGTTAGCGAGCAGCCGTGAGTGTATAGCCCCTAGCGAAGAATATACACAAGAACCTCCCGGGTTTTTTCTTGTCAAACGGCGTCTCATGTCTCTGAAACGACATGGAACCAGGTATACGATTAGGATTTTTATATCCTCCTCCATTCCTCTCTCTCTCTCTCTCTCTGTATGGGTGTAAAGCAAGATAAACACAGCGAGGGTTTTATCAGATAGCAGCACTTGGACTCCTCAGTGCTCGTTATTAGTTAACTCACAGACACACAGCCGCTGACATTCCTTGTAATGGCACGGCTGTCAACCAACCACCCTCACCTTTGTCGCCCCTTTAAAATAGTGCCACAAGACCCAAATAAGACCAAAACACCACAAGTTCCCGCAAAGGACAGAAAAATCGGTGTGAAAGTGAGTTTTTTGGTGATTCATACTGACGGACCGATTGAAGGATAGGATATAACGCCCTTGATGTGTATCAGATGGTCGACGTATATGGCGTAAGTACTATAGGATATAACCCAACAGTGATGGCGAGGGATGAAAGGATGGATTTCAAGGCCATAAAGACGGGAAAGCACACTTCCTATGATTAAATGAGTGTTTTATGAGTCTCATTTAAAAAACAGAAAACTGAAGGATTTAAATTTGTCACACATTGTTTCCTTTCTAACATCATTATGTAACCTTCCGAAGCACCTAGAATTAACTATATATAATATTACTCCCAGCTGTGCCAGATTAATAATTCTTTCTTTAATTCCATCTTCTGGAAAAACAACACAATAGAAAAGAGGTGCATCATCGTCTATCTAAGACCACGCATCAAGGGCGGGAAAATTTGTTTACGGTGGTGATGTGGGGCGGGTGATGGTTTGATGATGAATTATCAGACGAAAAGGACGTTTAAAGGACGTGTTGTTGGACAAGAAAGATGCAGTGACAGTTTCCTGTACCTGAGGTAATGATTTATCTTTTTGTCCATCTCTCTCTCTCTCTCTCTCTTTTCTCTCTCCTCTCTCTCCTCTTCTCTTTTCTCTCTCTCTCTCTCTCTCCTCTCTCTCCTCTCTCTCTCTCTTTCCGTCCTAACGCTGCCATTCCATCGTTTCAAAAAACAAAAGAAACAAGCGTTCAAAGACATAGGATACCACAATTTTGCATCCACTCAAGCAAATTTGGGAAAAACATCTGATTTCTTTTTTTAATTTATTGTATTGGATGCTATTCTACGTAACGCACTAAAGTAAAAATTTACTTTTCCCTTTTATCCGCAGAACTTCATCCCAAAACCATCCGAACCCGACGCTAGTGGGCAGACCAGCGGTCATTCCTCGCCGGGTTTCCCGATCGAGGAGGCTGACGCGTGTCTCCCGGGAAGGGGCGGGAGGTGGAGGTGGTGGTGTACGTGCACTCGGCCATCAGCAGGGTGAAGCAGCGGAGCAGACGAGGCTTACCTGGGCCAGCTCCCCGCCCTCAAAATGGTGGTGGTGTTCATGGTGGGCCGCGCGAAGGACGACAGAGAGAGGGAGATCGTCAGCCGGGGGAGCGAGCTGTACCACGACATCGTACAAAGGGGAGAGGACCTTGGGGCTTAGGCGTGCTGTGTTCCTTATGTACACTCCTTCATTGTACCGGTGTCTTGTCGGTGCCTGTGTTAGTACTTTGCATGACGTCGTTCCAGGGTGACTACGGTGATTACTATCAGTTACTGAGCTACAAAGGACTCTCTTCCCTCTACTGGATCACCCGCAACTGCCCCAACGTGCCCTGGACCCTCCACGCCGACGACGACCTTCTCATCGACACCTTTATCTTGAAGCAGCTGATACAAGAGTTCGACAACAGCCCCAATAGAGACAAGCTCCAATGCAGGCTGCTGAATAAAGAGAAAGTTCAGAGAAAGGGCCGCTGGAAGGTTAGCCAGCAGGAACTTTCGTTGAGACGGTACCCGCCTTTCTGCCAGGGCACTATGTGGATGCTACCCACCAAAAGACTCCCTATGCTTCTCGGGGCAGTCACCTCGGTCAAGTTCCTGTGGGTGGACGACGCTTACATCACCGGCCTGCTGGCTAGACAAGCTGGCATGAGTATATCACCCATTCCCTTGGATCGCTTTGGCGTCGGTTCCTACTCGGAGAACGACGTGGGCCATAAAGTGGTTTGGTTCCACGTACGGGATAGGAACATCACGGAGCTGTGGTCGGGCCTCCTCGACCACCACAACGCTACCGGGGCGTCGTGACAGCTCCTGGGATGCGGCATTACACTCCAGCGGCGGCGCAACACTGAAACCATCGGCGTCATTGGCCAAAAGGTAGTAAAGGAGAAGGATCTGGGCTGCTGATGGCTACACTTCCTTCCCTGATGCTGACGCTGATGAAGGCGCTGCAGCAGTAAGAGTCGCCGTGAGGACCTTAACCATTGCGTCACCTCACACATCACACCTCATGTTCATCCCATTACCATCCCTCATCCCTTCCCAACCCCCTCTCTGATCCCAATCCCTTCCTCACACACGCGCGCCCCCGCATCTCACCCCTCTCACATATTTTCGAGGCTGAGACCCGGTGTTTGGACCCTTGCGGAGACATGGAAATTCCCAAAACGGACTTGAGATAAGAGACTGAAATGTTATCAAAATAATATCTTCTGATGATTTGGACACCTTACCAGAATACACACACACACACACACACACACACACACACACACACACACACACACACACACACACTTCAAGGTTTCTATTTATTAACATTTTCGAATATAATAAAATAATATAACTAATATGTGTGGTACTCCGTAGTGTAGTGGTTAGCACGCTCGGCTCACAACCGAGTAGTTCCGGGTTCGATCCCCGGGCGGAGCGAAGATAGATGGGCGGTCTTCCTTAAAACCCGAGCCCCTGTCCACCCAGCAGTGAATGGGCACCGAATGTTAGCCGGGGGTTTGTGACCCCCTCCCGAGGTGATGGGCATGATGGCTTCGGCCAACACTAAGCTGCAGCGGTAGATCGCTAGGGCTCTGAGGAATTATCCATTAAACAAAAAACAAACAGTGTATTTGCTTTTTCGAATAGTTTAACCTCACAAAACCACCACCACTCGGCGGGAGACACAGAGCACGAACCTTATTTGGGATACTGTAACAAAGCCAATAGGTCCTTGCGCTGAGTGTACTATATTTGTTTGTTTGTTTTGTTTGAAGAATTTCGTCAGTTATTGACGCAGCTGAGATGGATCTCCACTGTAACCAGACAGCTCTCTCCTCCTTGGAGGAGAGAGAGCTGTCTGCTAGTGCTTATAGTCAGTGGCGTACACACAACATTGAAAAGGGAGGGCCAATTATATATATATATATAATATATATATTTTTAAAATATATATATTATATATATATATATATATATATTATATATATATATATATATATATATAGCTTTCTGCTTCGGCCAAAAATTATAAGCAGTGGTGTACCGAGGGGGGGATGCGGCCATGGCCCTCCCTTTTGTAAAAAACAAAACAAAAACAAAAAACAAATATATATATATATTTATATATATATATAATTTTTTATATATATATATATATATTATATATATATATATATATATATATATATATATATATAGAGAGAGAGAGAGGAGATAGAGAGAGAGAGAGAGGAGAGAGGAAGAGAGGGGAGAGAGAGAGAGAGAGAGAGAGGAGAGAGAGGAGAGATAGATAGATAGATAGATTAGAGATAGAAAGATAGATAAAAAAAAAATTATAAAATAATATATATATTAAATTTATTTTTAATTTTTTTAAATTGATCTATATATGTATTTGTTATTATTTGTATTTATATTTTTAATATATATAATATGTTGTTTTTTTGGTTTTCATATTTAAATTTTTTATTTGTTATTTATTTTATTTTTATTCTATATTTTTTCTTCATATTGGTTTATATTTATAGTTTTTTATTATAAGTTTTTTTTTAATATTATTCGATTTTTTATATTGTTCTATATTTTTTATATATTTAGATATTTAAATTATAAATATATATTATATGTTTATAATTTGTATATTGTTATATAATATTATTTATATTTTATTAAATATATAATATATATATTATATATATATATATATATATATATATATATATATAATATATATATATAATATAGATATATATATATATATATATAATATATATATATATATATAGTAATATTAATATTATATATATTTTTATTGATATATAAACGATCCAATTTTTTTTTTAGAAACGGCCTTTCTCTCTTTATATCAGCAGCCTGCAGTGGAGCTTGTCTCTATTGGGGCTGTTGTCGAACTCTTGTATCAGCTGCTTCAAGATAAAGGTGTCGATGAGAAGGTCGTCGTCGGCGTGGAGGGTCCAGGGCACGTTGGGGCAGTTGCGGGTGATCCAGTAGAGGGAAGAGAGTCCTTTGTAGCTCAGTAACTGATAGTAATCACCGTAGTCACCCTGGAACGACGTCATGCAAAGTACTATTACAGGCACCGACAAGTCACCGGTACAATGAAGGAGTGTACATAAGGAACACAGCACGCCTAAGCCCCAAGGTCCTCTCACCTGTACGATGTCGTGGTACAGCTCGCTCTCCCGGCTGACGATCTCCCTCTCTCTGTCGTCCTTCGCGCGGCCCACCATGAACACCACCACCATCTTGAGGGCGGAGGAGCTGGCCCAGGTAAGCCTCGTCTGCTGCCGCTGCTTCACCCTGCTGATGGCCGAGTGCACGTACACCACCACCTCACCTCCCGCCCCTTCCGGAGACACGCGTCAGCCTCCTCGATCAGGAACCGGCGAGGAATGACCGCTGGTCTGCCCACTAGCGTCTGGTTCGGATGGTTTGGGATGAAGTTCTGCGGATATAAGGGAGAAGTGAATGTTACTTTAGTGCGTTACGTAGAATAGCATCCAATACAATAAAATTAATAAAAGAAATCAGATGTTATACCAATGCTTGAGTGGATGCTAAATTGTGGTATCCTATGTGCTTTGAACGCTTGTTTCTTATTGTTTTGAAATGATGGAATGTGCAGCGTTAGGACGGAAGAGAGAGAGAGAGAGAGAGAGAGAGAGAGAGAGAGAGAGAGAGAGAGAGAGAGAAGAGAGAGAAGAAGATAAATCATTACCTCAGGTACAGGTACTGTCACTGCATCTTTCTTGTCCAACAACAACGTCCTTTTAAACGTCCTTTTCGTCTGATAATTCACCATCATAACCATCACCGCCGCCACCATCACCACCGTCAACAAAATTTTCCGTCCTGTGATAGTCGTGGTCATTAGATAGGACGATGATGGCACCTTTCTTTTCTATGTTGTGTTGTATTTCTCAGAAGATGGAAATTCAAGAAAGAAATTATTATATCTGGCACAGCTGGGAGTAATAATGTTAGTACATATAGTTAATTCTAGGTGACTTCCGGATAGGTTACATAAATGGATGTTAGAAAGTGTAAACAATGTGTCGACAAATTTAAAATCCCTTCAGTTTTCTTTTTTATTGAAAATTAGAGACTCAAAAAAACACTCTTTTAAATTCATGGGTAACGTGTGCAGTTCCGTCCTTCCATTGGCCTTGTATCCATCCTTTCATCCCTCGCCATCACTGTTCGGTTATATCCTATAGTACTTACGCCATAATAACGTCGACCATCTAATACACATCAAGGGCGTTGATATCCTATCCCTCAATCGGTCCATTGCTACACTTAAGGTTCATGTCAAGTCCAGAAGAATCTCAAGAGGTAACCATACTGTGTTTCATCTTGAGAAACTGAAGGACTTGACATGTGCTCATGAGTATGCGGTGGCAGTCTCAAATCGGTTTTGATGTGCTCGGTGCTCTCGGGGACCCTGTAGAACTGTGGGATACCTTCAAACGTGAAACTCTACAGGCTGCCAAGGAGTGTATTGGGAGCGCCGAGGTCAAGGCGTGGTTTTGTCTCGACGGAGACGCTGGAGAAAATCGAGGAGAGTCGCGCTGCCAGGCTGGCTGGGAACCGGGGACCAGCACAGGGCTCTGTCACCCCGGGACTAGAACCCTCCTGAGGAGAGACAAGGAGAGGTATGTCAGGAGTCTCGCTGAGGATGTCGAGGGTCATTTGAACGCTAATGACCTCCGACCCGCCTACCGAGCCCTGAAGAAGCCCGTTCCAAGTCTCCTTCTCGGGCGAGTGCTATTTGAAACAGCAGATGGGCGCCTCGTGTCCCGGACATGGATGAGCAGATGGCTCGTTGGGCTGAGTACTTTGGGCAGTTGTTCACGGTGGACCCTCCAACTGAGCAGCTTCACACCACTGGTTACAGGCAGTGGATGCCGATCCTCCCATTGACGAAACCGCACCCTCTCTTGACGAAGTCAGAGAGGCTGTAGCAAAATTGAAGGGTGGAAGGCAGCTGGTGTTTGTAATATCAGTGCGGAGCTCCTCAAACTGGGGGTGAGGCCATGATCCGCGGGGTTTCATGCTGTCCTGACTGCCGTGTGGCAATCAGGTACCATTCCTCCTGACTGGAAAAAGGGGGGTGGTCGTCCCTATCTGGAAAGGAAAGGGGACCGTCAGGACTGCAACAATTAACCCCGGTATTACACTGCTCAGGGTACCAGGCAAGGTCCTTGCCATCTATTGCTGACACGAAAATTTGCAGTCATCTGGTGAAGCATCAGAGACCTCAGCAGTCTGGGTTCACGCCTGGGAAGTCACAACGGAACCCTATCCTAGCGCTTCGTGTCCTGTGGAACGCCGACGTGAGTTTCGACCGGGATGCTTGCAGCCTATGTTGATCTCAAGAAGGCGTTTGACTCAGTGCATCGTGAGTCACTCTGGGATCTTCTGCGACTTCGAGGGATTCCCGCAAGGATATTGGTTTGATAACTGGTCTGTATTCTGGGACTGAGAGTGCTGTGAAGTTTTGGGGCAGGTGTATCCAGCTTCTTTCCTGTGAATACAGGAGTGAGGCAAGGTGCGTCCTTGGCCCATCATTTTCAACGCTTGTATGGACTGGGTATTGGACAAGGTTGTAGATCAAAGTGATTGTGGAGCATCCGGGGGCAACACCAAGATCCCCTGATCTTGTTTTTGCCCATGATGCCAGTAATCTTTGCTGAGTCGCTGGAGGTCCTGGGGATGGCTCTCGAGCGCTGCACGAGGAGGCAAAGCCTTTGGGGCTTTCGGTCCTCCTGGCTCAAAACCAAGGTCCAGGTGTTTGGAGACTTACTAGATGAAGCAGTACAGTCGTCATGGTGTGGCGAGGACATTGAGATCTTTGGAAAGTTTTTAAAATACTTGGTAGCGCAGTCCATAATGACGGCGGGTCACGTCAAGAAGCCTTACGGCGGATTGGCATAGCCACGGTGTTTTTGGACTCGCTCAGCGGGAGTATTTGGCGTTTTTCGGTACCCGTGCAGGAGGACAAAGATCCGGATCTTCAAGTCGCTTGTGATCCCTGTCTTACTCTATGGTTGTGAGACATGGACACTAAATAGTGACTTGAAGAGACGAATCATTTGGTAATAAGTGTCTTCGCAGAATCATGGGGTATCGCTGGGATGATTACGTGTCAAATCAGCGATTGCACCGTGAGACTGAATCGAGGCCTATTACCTGCATAGTCCGTCAGCGCCAACTTCGGCTATATGGGCATGTGGCACGCTACCCTGAAACCGATCCTTCCCATCGGGTTGTATCTGTAAGAGACAATCCGGCGTGGAAATACTTGAAACACTTGAAACACTTTAATATGCTTACCATAATACATACGTTAATAAAGTTATATAACATAATTTGTGTAAGCAGCCCATACGAAGCCATACGGCTATTCGGGCAGCATCTCTGTAGTTTACAAACAAGTTTATCTAGGACGTCAGTAGCAATTACATAAAGAAGAAGAAAAAAAAAAAAAAAAAAAAAGAAAAAAAAGAAAAAAAAAAAAAAAAAAAAAAAAAAAATCAGGAGAAATACATAGACAATTGCTCAAAAATTCATTTGTAGAATGCTAATAAAATGTATTGTTGGCACTATAATAAATCTACATGACCATCATTGGAATTATATTAGAACAAATATTAGAACAAATATCTTGTCAGTATTGGGACAATAAATACTTTTGTATTGCCTTTTAAATGAAACATAATGTTGGTGGGGTTTCTTAACAGAGTCGGGTATATTTTTCCATATCTTGGGACCAGAGTAGGCTAGTGAGTGTTGAAAAACTGTCAAGTTATGTTGTGGTACAGGGAGGTGTTCACAGTTGCGGGTGGGGTAGTTATGTTGAGGGAGCAAGTTAATATAATGACCACCAGTAACTAATTTGTGCATATATATTCCAATCTGTAATTTGTTTATGTCAAATAATTTCAAGATGTTCATATTCTTAAATAAAGGGTGAGTATGATCAAAGTAGCCCGAATTTGTAATGATCCTAATTATTTCTTTTGTAGCCGGAACAGGGGAAGTAAATGAGTGGGATATGTGTTGCACCAGACTGGAGTACAATATTGAAAGTGTGGCAATACATGGGCATTATAGAGATTTTAAGTATATTATTAGGCATAAGGTCTCTAATTTGATATAATAGAGATACGATTCTAGACAATTTAAGACATAATTCATTAATGTGTGGTTTAAAGGATATGTTATCATCAAAGTTAATCTAGTAGTTTGTGTTGGTTAGTTCTGTTGATGACATTGTTGTTGTTATATCAGAGTAGGAAGAATTAGTCGCCTTGTTGGTAAAGAGCATATAATACGTTTTGTTTAAATTGACGGTTAGTCTATACTCAACACCATTATAAAAATTTTCTAGGTCTTGGTTGGCTGTTTCTATCAAGGATGTAGGGTCTGCACAGTAATGAATAAAGTAGAGTCATCAGCAAAAAGTATTTTTTAAATTTGTAAATACATTTGGGAGATCATTATATAGATAAGGAATAAAATGGGACCCAGGACACTACCCTGGGGGGACTCCGTACTGAATATTTTGAGGTATAGATAGACAATTCTGAAATTTTGTACTTTTGGGTTCTACCGGTAAGGTAGTCTTTAAACCAGTCATGTATGATGCCACGTATACCATAATGTTTCAATTTTGTAGTAAGATATCATGTTTCACTGTATCAAAAGCTTCAGTAAAGTCTATATAAATAGTGAGCATTGTATGTTGAGCATCCAAGGCAGAGTAGATGTTATCGGTGAAGGCGGTCAGAGCACTAAAGGTACTTAAGCCTTGTCGAAAACCAAATTGTTCTTTGTTGATAATAGATTTTTTGTTTAAGAAATTTTAAAAGAATTTTTTCATTAATTTCTCGAATATTTTTGAGTAGGTGCTTAGCAGTGATATTGGTCTGTAATTGGCAATGTTGTCTTTTGGACCTTTTTTTTTAAATAGGGATTACGGTTGCATGTTCTTTAAACATTGAGGAAAAATTCCTTTTCGATGGACTGGTTGAACAAGATTGAAAAAATGGAACAGCTATTTTTTCTTTATTAGCTTTTAGGAGAGAGACGGAATTTCATGGGTATTACACTTTTTGTTTTTAATGAGTTTATTACCGCTGCAACGTCTTGTGGTAGTACTGGAGGAACAATCATTGATGTTGGATAATTACCTCTCAGAAAGTCAAGTGGGTTAATATCGGAAGGTGGGATGTTGTTATCTAAATTGGAAGCAATATCTGTATATGGAGGAGGCCAAGGGGGCGCCCACAAAGCTCGTGGCTGGGGCAAGTTGATGTTTCTTGTCGAGAGCTGCTTGGTATGGGAAAGGAGCCTGCATGGGAACTCGCGCGTGGTGACCCCCGGGAGTGGCGTCGTAGGGTGGGCGAGGCGACGCGCCCCCCGGCGTATGCCCCCAATGATTGATTGATTGAATCGGTCCGTCAGTACTGAATCACCAAAACAAACGTTGACTTTTCACCACCGATTTTTCTGTCCTTTGCTGGAACTTGTGGTGTTTTGGGTCTTGTTTGGGTCTTGTGGCACTACTTTAAGGGCGACGAAGGTGATGGTGGTGGTGGTGACAGCCGTGCTAGTGACAAGGGAATGTCAGGCGGCAGTGTGTTCATGACACAAGGGACTTGCAGCTGGTGCCAGGCTGAAGAGCAGCATCGTCACGCCCTCACCGCCAAATGCCAACCAACCCCTCGCAGTGCGTGGCAGACTCAACACAAACATACACGTGTGTTAAGAAAGGATGTCAGTGACCTTAGTCGTGCTGACCGAAAAGTGTTGTTGAAATGTACAGATGCAACGTGTACAATAACAGATCGACAGAACAATGCTTGCATGTTGGCTTCTCGTTGGTGAGAATAATGTAACATTTTTTGTATGTTTGTATATCGGACAGGATTTATGAGTACTGACTGCCAGAGGCATGATGATGACGCAAAATATGAGTACAGAATATTCTCCGCCATCAAAAGTTCGGCTAATCAAAACTCCAACTTAATAAAAAAATAATAATAATAAAAAAATGTAAAAAGAATCTTGCTGCCTCTAGCTCCATGCCTAACATTAATAAGTTCATGATGATTAAGGAATTGAAGCCTGAATCAAACTCAACAAATAATTGTTTCGCGTTGGCAAGCTAATTTTGGTGGGCAAGATATGGAAATATTTAGATGTATATATATGTATGTGTAGAATCGAACCAAAGCGAACATAATTTTTCGTATAGTGAGCTGTATGCCTCTGTGATGTTACACGGCAGCATCTAAGTCCAAAGTCCATTAAATCTATGTCCGTTAAGTCCAAAGTCCATTAAATCTATGTCCGTTAAGTCCAAAGTCCATTAAATCTATGTCCGTTAAGTCCAAAGTCCATTAAATCTATGTCCGTTAAATCCAAAGTCCATTAAATCTATGTCCGTTAAATCCAAAGTCCATTAAATCTATGTCCGTTAAGTCCAAAGTCCATTAAATCTATGTCCGTTAAGTCCAAAGTCCATTAAATCTATGTCCGTTAAATCCAAAGTCCATTAAATCTATGTCCGTTAAATCCAAAGTCCATTAAATCTATGTCCGTTAAATCCAAAGTCCATTAAATCTATGTCCGTTAAATCCAAAGTCCATTACTCCTACAGGGTGGAAAATGCCCATCACACACATAGACTGGTTGTCACTCGTGGGTAGCCATGAGGGTTTTACTTGTGTGGGTCTGCAATGGTCTCGTTTGGCCTCTTCAGCGGAGACTCGGACGCAGAGGGTGCTATGCGAGGCAGACCGGGTTATAGCTGAGTACAGTTATGTCGCCACGATTCCAGACCAGGCTTGGAGTAATTGTAATTGTAATTGTATATTTTGATTTACAAGTAATTGTAATTGTAATTGAGCTTTAAAATCATAAAGTAATTGTATTTGTAATTGTAATTGACTGTTTAGAAGCACAACAATTACAATTACATCATACAAAATTACAAATATTACGTTGATATACTGAAATGAGAGAGAGAGAGAGAGAGAGAGAGAGAGAGAGAGAGAGAGAGAGAGAGAGAGAGAGAGAGAGAGAGAGAGAGAGAGAGAGAGAGAGAGAGAGAGAGAGAGAGAGAGAGAGAGAGAGAGAGAGAGAGAGAGAGAGAGAGAGAGAGAGAGAGAGAGAGAGAGGAGGAGAGAGAGAGATGAGAGAGAGAGAGAGAGAGAGAGAGAGAGAGAGAGAGAGAGAGAGAGAGAGAGAGAGAGAGAGAGAGAGAGAGAGAAGATAGGCTACAACATCTCTTAGCAGCATATCAAAAGCACACTCTCCATCTCATCATAAGAACACAGTCTGGAGTTGAGACAGCATTTCCAGGGTTTCATATCGCACCACCCCACCAACCACACAATCTCCTGCTGTGTTATATCCATAACCTCAAAAAAACACTATGATACAATTAGTATAAGGTAGAGAGTAGCCGTTCAGCAACAGTAACACATGGTTTGAGGGGACCTTTAAAATTGAAGAACACGAATGAAATTAACCTTGCTGGCATGTTTTCAGGAGTGGAACAGATTAGGGACGTGTGCATGACAAACTTTGGGAAAAAAAAAAATTGGGACACCCTAATATATCTATCCATCCATCCATATATATATATTAGGGTGTCCCAATTTTTTTAGTGCCCAAAGTTTGTCATGCACACGTCCCTAATCTGTTCCACTCCTGAAAACATGCCAGCAAGGTTAATTTCATTCGTGTTCTTCAATTTTAAAGGTCCCCTCAAACCATGTGTTACTGTTGCTGAACGGCTACTCTCTACCTTATACTAATTGTATCATAGTGTTTTTTTGAGGTTATGGATATAACACAGCAGGAGATTGTGTGGTTGGTGGGGTGGTGCAATATGAACCCCTGGAAATGCTGTCTCAACTCCCGACAGTGGGAGATGTTCTTAGATATCATCGGTGGTATTCATATAGGGTCAAATAAACAAGGTCGTGAGGGGACCCTTCCCCTCCTAAAAAGTCAATGAAATTTCGCCCATTTTTTTTCTTTCTTCATGTGTAATTAAAAAGGGGTGTGCGATTTGATTCTTGCAAAAGAAAATCCACCATGTGACGCTGGGACACCTAATAATATATTTATATATACATATATATATATATATATATATATATATATATATATATTATATAATATATATATATATATATATATATATATAATATATATATATATATATATATATATATATATATATATATATATATATATATATATATATTATAAATATATATATATATAAATCAGCAATTAGCTCACTTTATACTATGAAAAATGTAATTGAAATATGTAATTGAACACTAGCTTTGCTGTAATTGTAATTGTAATTTGAAAATATTACAATTGAGTAATTGTAATTAACATTTTTTCCATTCCTTGTAATTGTAAATGTAATTGTAATTGAGTAGTTGGATAAGTCATCCTAATTGTAATTAAAATGGACCCAAACCAATGTAATTACTCCAAGCCTGTATCCAGACACCCATCCCTCACTATTCCCTTGCCGTGAGCCAGCCAGGCCCAGGCAGTAGCATGTCCAGCCTCCCTTCACGATACACAGTGCCAATGCTAACTGCTAATTATTATTTTCTTTCTAGTTTTCTGGCTGGAACTAAACCACATATGCCCTAGTAACTCATATAAAGAAAAATTAATCAACGTCATAGGGGTGTGTGTACATGTGTGTGTGACGTGTGACGTGTGACGTGTGACGTGTGTGTGCTTGCGTGTTTGTGTGTTATGTACACGTATCTATATTTTCATACTGATTGTTCCCTCCTGTCATTTTTTTTTCACCGTTCTCCTACCAATCATACAGGCGATTAAAGTAACACCTGCATTCACAGTCCCGTTTGTTCCTGTTTTCGAATTTACACTTCCTGAACTGAATACGCTTCCTCTCACAAACGAAGAGGATCAGTAAACACTAGAAAATATTTTGCACATGTGAAATGCACAACAACACAATGCCTCCTGCTGTGTTATTTGTCCTCCTTGTCTTTATTTATGGTTAAGAAAAACAAGGGATTGCCAGTCTAATGAATATTACTTGCACACTTTGCATCTGTATTGCGCCTCGATCATTGCACAAAGTTCTGTATTGTGATAAGACTACGAAGCGTTGGAGTCCATGTGTTTTGTTTTGATGGTGAGTCATCTCCTACCTTGTCACGTATCACAAGTTACGAACCAACCAACGGCATATATCATATCAAATAAAATGCATAGTCAACTGATACATATATATACGTACATCATATACATATATATACATATATATCAGTTAAATGTGTATTTGTTTTCCTGTGATATATGCAGTTAGCTGGCTCCGTACCTTGTGAGGCACAGCGAGTCTCGTGTCCCGACGCCTCCCACGGCCTCGCTGCACAAGACTTGCTACTCACTCTCATCCCTATTATGTTCATCTTACCAATGCAAGAGTTAACCAGTATCTTTATTCTTTCATCCCTTTCACTGCTAACCTCCGGAACTCTCTTCCTGATTACGTTTTTTTTACCTTCCAAAAACTTGATCTCGTGAGATTGGAGTGTCAAAAAAACCTCAAACTCAATCGACCAATCCCCTATGAGCTCTTCCACCAATCGCTGACTGGGGATTCGAAATAATTGGGATTTTGATATTCCTTGTTCTGCCTTCCCTATGACACATAAAAGAAAAACAAGTATCTGAGGAACATGAAGGTTAACGCTCTACGTCGTGTAATGTGATGGATAAGATAAGATACTTTGATCCTATCTAGACACTTTGCAAGTACCAACTACAAGGTTATTGACTATACAAAGCGCCACCACGCCAGGACGAACCTGGTGGGCTCGAACCGCTGACCGAATGCAGGGACTCTGCACGCGAGACCGCAGCTCTACCAACCGCGCCACCCTGACGGGTTGCACTGATGGAACGTCCCCGATACCTTCTCGATAGCGCAATGGCTCCGTGTCGACGTGTGGGGCGTGGCGTGGGCGTGGCGTGGCGTGGCGTGGCGCGTGGCGTGGCGTGGCGTGGCGTGGCGTGGCGTGGCGTGGCATGGGCATTGCGTGGCTTGGCATGGCGTGGCTTGGCGTGGGCGTGGCGTGGCGTGGCATGGGCGTGGCGTGGCATGGGCGTGGCGTGGCGTGGCATGGGCGTGGCGTGGCGTGGCGTGGCGTGGCGTGGCGTGGCATGGGCTGGCGTGGCGTGGCGTGGCGTGGCGTGGCGTGGCATGGGCGTGGCGTGGCGTGGCGTGGCGTGCGATGCTTTCAGTGGTTCAGCTGTGTGCTCTAATAACCAACATGATGTATGTGTGCCTGTGAGTCAGGACAGACTGCCAACTTTTCCTACACTTGTGGGACATCCATTGTCCTTCCATTGACGTTCACTAACCTCTACACACCTATACCTACCTATGTGTGTCCCTCTCTCACCCTCCGATGCTGATATGCTTAAATTTATCTGAATGTGGCTGAGAAGTATAAGGTCAGACAGCAAAGGTAAGTCAATGACGACCTTGGAATTGCTGAGGCTCATCATGACACTCCCAATCACTCAGGGTTTGTCCCTCCGTCTCCTCCATCCTGGACTCCGCTAGGCAAGCCTTTATATCAAGATTCTTCGTAGCGACGTTTTTCATGCCCTCAATGGCCTTGACCCTCGGAAGGCTTACGGTCCTGACGGGGTCCTTCCATTGTTTCCAAATACCCTGCCTATATACAGAGTACATAGCAAACTATGGTCACTTTGACCTGGTCAAACTTTGATGCTCTGTCTATCTTCATCTATCTTTGCCTCTTGCTGGAAGTCAGACGTTTACGAAACATACGTCAGCTGACCGAGACATCCTGAATCTTAAACACCTTGCGAGAAAGTGCAAATATAAGCGATATGTCCATAGCGAAAAAAACAATTGCAAATTCAAATAGATAAAGCGTGTAATTGTTTTTGTTTTTGTATACTGAACCCTATAGGTGAGTCCACACCAAGCCCTTGAGTAACAGTACCACCAACCCCAGGTTACAGCAGTCACGCCCTAGCATTACACGACGCCAAAACAACACGTGTATTCTCAACAACTAACATACAAAACTTCATTGTTACTTTATATTACATCACATCAAAATATTCAATGAAGCAAATATATTATACTTGGTAACGAATAAATAGATAAAACATAATACAATGTTTCTCTCCCTGTTTTGCCAGCACATACGAGGGGATATCTAAGACAGACCTGTAACTACTGTTTTGCCAGCACATACGAGGGGATATCTAAGACAGACCCTGTAACTACTGTTTTGTCCAGCAATACGAGGAACTAAGCAGTGTCACGTCCAGCCTGAGGGGAAGCAGACCCTGAACTACTGTTTGCCAGCACATACGAGGGGATATCTAAGACAGACCCTTAACTACTGTTTCTCAGCACATACGAGGGGATATCTAGACAGACCCTGTAACTACTGTTTTGCAGCACATACGAGGGGATATCTAAGACAGACCCTGGTAACTACTGTTTTGCAGCACATACGAGGGATATCTAAGACAGACCATGTAACTACTGTTTTGCCAGCACATACGAGGGGATATCTAAGACAGACCCTGTAACTACTGTTTTGCCAGCACATACGAGGGGATATCTAAGACAGACCCTGTAACTACTGTTTTGCCAGCACATACGAGGGGATATCTAAGACAGACCCTGTAACTACTGTTTTGCCAGCACATACGAGGGGATATCTAAGACAGACCCTGTAACTACTGTTTTGCCAGCACATACGAGGGGATAGAAGGTAGGAGGAAATACCTGACTAGTGGAGTGAGCTCACAGGTTCCGTACAGGTTCGTGCATTGCCTCGCTGTCGGGATTCAGGATTCAGGAGCCAAGATAAAGTTTGAAGCTGAATCTCTTACTGTGTTTTGGTCATCAATGGCAGCTTCCTACCCAAACTTTCGTGACCTAGCATTTCGCCACCTCGAACCATTTGCATCAACCTATTCCTGTGAGGCTGCTTTTTTCCACCTTCTCTACAGACAAAATATCGTATAATAGACTTGATGTGAAGCATGACCTACGGTGTGCCTTGAGTGTAGGAAAACCAAGAATCAAGAGGCTGGTTAATGATATGCAGCATCACCCTTCACACTGATTGCCATTGGGATACAAATTATATAAACATTGTAAGTGCTGTAACTTAATTTTGTAAGAGACGTTATACAAATTAAGATTCAAGTGTCGTGTTATTGTTGTCTGCTCTAGGAATGTGTGTTTGGTTCCATTAATGTAGCATTCTTAAAGAAAGAAAATAATGGCATAATAGCAAAAAAAAAAACTTTTTCTCTGATACTATAGTGGGTTATTGATAAAGACGCTATATGAAATAAAGGTAATGGCCGTAAATAGTTTGAAAAGCAGTGAGCGGCAGTCTAGCGGGCAGTGACCCCGGAACCCCACCAAGCACTTTGACCTCACGCCATTACTGCCAACCCCTTTGTTCGCGAGACAATAAACTATATCGGCATTTTTGTTTCACTACATACATTTTGATGTACAAGTGTTCATTATTATATGTTGTTGCAGAGCGCGTGATCACACCGTTGAGAGGGAGTGCATAAAAGGCCTGCAGTGCACACGTAGGCCACGCAGGCGCAGGGTTGACAGACACCCCTGCATACATCGCGGCCAAGGCAGTGCTCTCACACACACACATCGAGACCCAGCCACATCCCTAACCGCGCTGAGATGAGGCGCGCCCTGACGGCCGCCCTTCTGGGGGCAGCTGCGTTCCTGGCCGTGACATGGGCTGAAGGAGATTTATTATCTCCATTCTATATACAGCAGCGTTCAGCTGGAAAGGGCGAGGTGCAGGGCCCGGCACCCGCTGCCTTCGAGGGCCAGCAAGGGCGCGGCGGCGGTGAAGTGCTGCCCCGCGTGACCCTTACCGCTGGAAGACCCGCACCCAAGGCCAACCAGAACGACGGACCACCACGTAAAAATAAGCAAGGGAAAACGAGTGCCAAAAATCAAGCGAAACGAAGACGACGCATCAAACACAAGAAAGAAAAGAAACTGAAACGAAACAAAGGAGATAAAGGACCTGGAAAGCCACGACGCAATCGAGAAGTGAAAAAGAAAAGAAAATCCCTCGAAAAGAGGAGATTGGTAAAAAATCAGAATGGAAATGGAAAGAGACCCATGAGAAAGAAACCAAATGAGAAGGACGATACAACATACACCAGAGAAAGCATCATGGATACATTACAAGATACAGAAGGGAAGAGGCGCATCAAGAAAGACAACTCGGTGAGACCCAATGATGCAAAAAGAAGAGGCGCTTTAAAAAAGACAAATTGGATAGATATTATGAAGGAAAGAAGGAGAGTCGCATTAATGAAGATAACTGGTCTAGTATAACCAAAAGGAACACGAAGAAAGGTGTCAACAAGAGCAGCGTGGCTAGAGTAAATAAAGGGAAGAAGAAGAAGAGAAACAAAAACAAAAGAGTGGCTGGAATAAACAAAAGGATTAAAAAGAAAGGAATAAAAAAGAACAGAGTGGCTGGATTAAATAAAAAGAATAAAAAGAAACTTATCAAGCAAAACAAATTGGTCTTAAAAGATAATAATAATAATAAAAAAAAAAATCAGAATAAAAAAAGGCAACAAGAAGAAAACAGTTCAGAATGAAACTAAGACAGAAAAACAAGACATCAAAAATGAAAATGAAAAGGAGCCTATCGTTGAAGAAAACGCGGAAGAGAAGACAGTAGACGCAGAACTTTCAAGTGACAAAAACCTCGCGAAAGATAAGAATAAAAATCCAAAAGCAAAGTTCAACAAGAAACGTAAAAAAAAAAAAATTATTTCTTGTTACTCATCAATCCAAATTTTGAAGACAGACGATTGGAAACTAAAACATTACTATTGAGACATAGGAATCGGAATAAATGAAAGAAAAAAAAATCTAAGTGACACTGTTATATAAAATTTTGAGTAATATGTTTGAGTCTCACGGACATTTTGCCATTGCGCCATTAACAAACATTCCCTATCTTTTCAGGATGCTCCCAGGTCACTGAATGCAGAAACCAGAAAAAGGAAAAGGAAATGCAGAGAAGTGCAACAAAAAGAAGGAGCAAAAAATTCAGGGTCCTTTGTGAAGGACGATGTAAATGTTGTGTTCGCAGTAAGTACAATTTGTGAAAAACTTATAGGGAATACTTGCAATGATAATGATACTTTAAATGATTATATTTATGGTAATGATAATGTTCTGTAGTATTTCTTTTATCAGACTAAGCTATGTAAATCCATTTATTCAGTTGTGTTTGTGTGTGGTTGTGTGTGTGTGTGTGTGTGTGTGTGTGTGTGGTGTGTGTGTGTGTGTGTGTGTGTGTGTTGTGTGGTGTGTGTGTGTGTGTGTGTGTGTGAGTGTGCGTGTGCGTTGTGTGTGTGTGTGTGTGTGTCGTGTTCTGTGTGTGTGGTGTTACTGTGTGTGTGTGCGTGTTACTGTGTGTGTGTGTGTGTGTGACTGTGTGTGGTGTGTGTGTGTGTGTGTGTGTTGTGTGCTGTGTGGTGTGCGTGTGCGTGTGTGTGTGGTGTGTGCGTGTTACTGTGTGTTGTGTGCGTGTTACTGTGTGTGTGTGGTGTTACTGTGTGTGTGTGTGTGACTTGTGTGTGTGTGTGATTGTGTGTGGATTGTGTGTGTGTGTGTGGTGTGTGTGTGTGTGTGTTGTGTGTGTGTGTGTGTGTGTGTGTGTGTGTGACTGTGTGTGTGTGTGTGTGTGTGTGTGTGTGTGTGTGTGTGTGTGACTGTGGGTTGCGTGTGTGGGTGTGACTGTGTGTGTGTGTGGTGTGTGTGGGTGTGTACTGGTGTGTGTGTGTGTGCGTGTTACTGTGTGTGTGTGTGGTGACTGTGTGTGTGTGTGACTGTGTGTGTGTGTGACTGTGGTGTGTGTGACTGTGTGTGTGTGTGTGTGTGTATATGTGACTGTGTGTGTGCGTGGTGCGCGTGTGTGTTGTTGTGTTGTGTGTGTGTGTGTGTGTGTGTGTGTGGTTATGTGTGTGTGTGTGTGTGTGTGTGTGTGTGGTGTGGTGTGTTACTGTGTGTGTGCGTATTACTGTGTGTGTGTGTGTGTGACTGTGTGTGTGTGGACTGTGTGTGTGTGTTTGACTGTGTGTGTGTGTGTGTGACTGTGTGTGTGTGTGTGTGTTGTGTGACTGTGTGTGTATGTGTGTGTGTGACTGTGACTGTGTGTGTGTGACTGTGTGTGTGTGACTGTGTGTGTGTGTGTGCGTGTTACTGTGTGTGTGTGTGTGACTGTGTGTGTGTGTGTGTGTGTGTGTGTGTGTGTGGTGTGTGTGTGGTGTGTGTGTGTGTGTGAATACTTTTCAGTAATACGAATAATTATTTTGATCTATTATTTCTTTCACGAGTTACAAAATTTAATGAAAGTTTAGCGAGATCTTTAACTAAAAGACAATTATTCTGGTTTCCAAATAAAGAGGAGAAGAAGAAGAAGAAGAAGTGCCAGACTAAACGGTGCAAGAAGATCGGCAGGTGTAGAAGAAGATGCAAGAGTAATGAAGTGATTTCCGAAAAGGTGAAATGCGAAGGAAAATGTTCGTGTTGTGTGGTGTCGACGCTTCCACCACCACCACACCCAACACGACCGCCACCACCACATCCACCACACCCACCACGACCGCCACCACCACATCCACCACATCCACCACATCCACCACCACCACATCCACCTGTTTTTCCTCCTATAGTTCCACCTCCGCCTACATGTGAGTACCTCCTTCACTCTGATAACCCTAAAACAGGTATACATCTCCCTCCTAAAATTAGATAGATCTGATGCAAATTTATTGTTACGGGTTCTATCCAGGTGATTTACTATACGGACCTTACCTATATCACCTTTATCATAACCACTGACCCATTTCGATACGTATATTACATCCCCCACACCATTGCCTCCCGTCACCTAGTTTTGTAGCAGCGCCATCACCCTGACACTAACTGGAAACACTGGTCACGAGGATACTGTATATAGAGGCATGATCTTACTCATACTCTTTTGGCCCTGCAATACAAACTCTTTAAGCCCAATGAGTTGATTAATCATTGTTTTTATTGCCAATTCCCGAAGCGTAGAATTATAGAGTACTTTTCTTTTATCCCACCTACGACATGAATGGCATAACATTTACCGTATAGCTTTAATCTGAAATGTCTTGAATACTAATAGATAGTTATTCTTTGTTCCAAGCGTTGCAATGCGAGAAGGGGACAGAGCTGCCGTGTCTCCGAGAAGGCGGACTGTGCCGCCAAGACAGATGCTGGTCCAATGAACACGAGCAGTCTGGTTATGGTATGTGCTCGTCCAACGCTAACTGCAAGTGTTGCGTTACAATCGAAAAACCAACCGATCCACCAACCGGCGTAAAATGCCAGACAGAGTTAAGTTGTTTCAAAAAAGGAGGAACATGCCGCAAGGACTCCTGCTTTGTACACGAAAAGGAGATCTCTGGTCAACTCTTATGCTGGCCAAAATTCACCAATTGCAAGTGTTGTGGTCCCAAACCTAAACGTGAGTATGAACGCCTGATTTCACTTGGTTTCTACACCCCCTGTATACTCTTAGAAAAAAAGGGTAGGAAAAGGGTAGAAAAAGGGTATTTGTAGTGATGAAATACTGTTACCCTTTTTCTACCCTTTCGAATCGACGCAAATATACCCTTTTCCAACCCTCTCGTCTAAAAAGGGTAGATAGAGGGTAGATGAAGGGTATAATCGGCAGCATCTACCCTCCAGTCTGGACATAGGGTTTAAAAAGGGTAGTGATGGTGCGATGTAACAATTCTACCCTTAATATACCCCTTATTTCTGAGTGTACCTGTCCCCCGATTCCCTCACAATAGTCCTGTGGCGGTAAACTCATGAGCCTACAACTACAAAGCCCTTGTAATAAAGCGCCCAATGAAACAGCAATAATCCAAACTGCTCTACTTATATCAAGGATTAAATTGGTGATGATTTGACGAGGGTGATTGGTGTGATCTTGTCCGCCTCGCATTCTGCTGCTTCCTGTGGGTTGCTAAACAATTATATAGCAAACCAACAATTCTCTAAACCTCAAACACACTGCTAGATGAAGTAATAAGCTTTGACATTCATTAAGATTCAGCTAATTATGATTTTGACATCTTTGTAATTTTCATTGTATTAACCCCTTGAGGCCCAGAACGTTATTTCCATTGTAATTTGACCATCATTGGATGATTTTTAGTGAATACAAGCAATGTTTTTATAGATATGACCTGTTTAGTATCCTTGTCGACTAACTAATTTGGTTTATTTAGGTATTTTTCGTAATCTTATGGCTCGACAACATGCACTTTTTTTTATAGCAAAGGACAAATCTGGGCGTGAAGGGGTTAAACTGTTAATTGTTAGTCAGTCATCATCATGGTTAGCATTACCATTATCGTTATTATCTCTCACGTGTTTACCCTCCCCACCTACTACAACTTGTCACAGTTCTCACAATTATCATTATTATCACCATTATCATAGTTATCATCAAAATTATCATTGTCATTCCTATTACAAATATCATGATCATAAAAATCATACATACAAAATAACGCCAAATTAATTCTTAAAACAATACTCTGAACCATAGACCACTGAATACCTGGACTGCGCACGGAATATCGGCCTGTCGCACAAGGGCCTGAAGTCGGAGGGCCGCTCGGATTCATATATATATATATATACGGATCATATAGACTGGTTTATCAGCATATATGATATACTGTAATCTTCGTAAATGTTTGCTCTATAATATTATCAAATAAAAAACAGTAAAACACGGTAAAGAAATGCCATTACGAGACTGAAGAAATATGCATGAACTTAATATTCACTTCAACTCTTCGCCATTTAAAACTTTGCGAGTCAACTTTTATCATGAAGGGTATCAATAGAAGCGCAATTTTATTAGCTTTCCATTGCTATATTTCGTTATCTGATAAATTAATTAGAACCATGCATAAATTAGCGTTAACTAAATAAATAAAATCATCAATCGGGTAATTTTCCCGATTGATGAGGTTATTTATTTAGTCAACGCTAATTTATACATGGTGCTAATTCATTTATCAGAAAACGAAATATATAAGTAAATAAATAACATCAATCGGGGAAATTACCCGCTTGATGATTTTATTTATTTATTTAACGTTAATGTATGCATGGTTCTAATTAATGTATCAGATAACGAAATATAGCAATGGAAAGCTAATAAAATTGCGCTTCTATTGATACCCTTCATGTTAAAAGTTGACTCGCAAAGTTTTAAATGGCGAAGAGTTAAGTGAATATTAAGTTCATGCATATTTCTTCATAGTCTCGTAATGGCAGTTCTTTAGCGTGTTTTACTGTTTTTTATTTGATAATATTATAGAACAAACATTTACGAAGATTACAGTATGTCATATATACTGATAAACCAGTCTATATGATAGTCCATAGACCACTATATCTCTTTGTCGGACGACCCGCAGGCCCCTATGCAGCCCCGCAATTCAAAACATTTGTCGCATGAACAGTCCAGGTATACAGTGGTCTATGTCTGAACAAATGAATAATTCTACCATTTTTCTTTCTTTGCTGCCTGCACACAGCCACATCAAGCAGCGACAGTGGTACTAGTAGTGTTAGTAGTAGTGCTTCGGCTCCTAGTGCGAGTTCTGTTAGTAGTAGCGCCGCCCCTGTTCCTAGTGCGAGTTCTGTTAGTAGTAGCGCCGCCCCTGTTCCTAGTGCGAGTTCTGTTAGTAGTAGCGCCGCCCCTGTTCCTAGTGCGAGTTCTGTTAGTAGTAGCGCCGCCCCTGTTCCTAGTGCGAGTACTGTTAGTAGTAGCGCCGCCCCTGTTCCTAGTGTGAGTACTGTTAGTAGTAGCGCCGCCTCTGTTCCTAGTGTGAGTATTGTTAGTAGTAGCGCCGCCCCTGTTCCTAGTGCGAGTATGTAGTATAGCGCGCCCTGTTCTAGTGTGAGTACTGTTAGTAGTAGCGCCGCCCCTGTTCCTAGTGCGAGTATTGTTAGTAGTAGCGCCGCCCCTGTTCCTAGTGCGAGTATTGTTAGTAGTAGCGCCGCCCCTGTTCCTAGTGCGAGTATTGTTAGTAGTAGCGCCGCCCCTGTTCCTAGTGCGAGTATTGTTAGTAGTAGCGCCGCCCCTGTTCCTAGTGCGAGTATTGTTAGTAGTAGCGCCGCCCCTGTTCCTAGTGTGAGTACTGTTAGTAGTACGAGCCCTGATGATAAAAGTAGTAGTACTCCTGATCCTAGTGTGAGTGATATTAGCAGTGATAGCAGTGGCAGTAATATTGCCAGTGACAGTAGTAGCAGTAGTAATGATGTTGGCAGTGACAGTAGTAGCAGTAATGATGTTGGCAGTGACAGTAGTAGCAGTAGTAATGATGTTGGCAGTGACAGTAGTAGCAGTAGTAATGATGGCAGTGACAGTAGTAGTAGTTTTAGTGATAGTAGTAGTGATGATAGCAGTGACAGTAGTACCAGTAGTAGTGATGATAGCAGTGACAGTAGTACCAGTAGTAGTGATGATAGCAGTGACAGTAGTACCAGTAGTAGTGATGACAGTAGTACAAGTAGTAGTGATGATAGCAGTGACAGTAGTAGTAGTTTTAGTGATAGTAGTAACAGTGAGAGTAGTGATGACAGTAGTACAAGTAGTAGTGATGATAGCAGTGACAGTAGTACCAGTAGTAGTGATGATAGCAGTGACAGTAGTACCAGTAGTAGTGATGATAGCAGTGACAGTAGTACCAGTAGTAGTGATGATAGCAGTGACAGTAGTACCAGTAGTAGTGATGATAGCAGTGACAGTAGTACAAGTAGTAGTGATGATAGCAGTGACAGTAGTACCAGTAGTAGTGATGATAGCAGTGACAGTAGTACCAGTAGTAGTGATGATAGCAGTGACAGTAGTACCAGTAGTAGTGATGATAGCAGTGACAGTAGTACAAGTAGTAGTGATGATAGCAGTGACAGTAGTAGTAGTTTTAGTGATAGTAGTAACAGTGAGAGTAGTGATGACAGTAGTACAAGTAGTAGTGATGATAGCAGTGACAGTAGTACCAGTAGTAGTGATGATAGCAGTGACAGTAGTACCAGTAGTAGTGATGATAGCAGTGACAGTAGTACCAGTAGTAGTGATGATAGCAGTGACAGTAGTACCAGTAGTAGTGATGATAGCAGTGACAGTAGTACCAGTAGTAGTGATGATAGCAGTGACAGTAGTACCAGTAGTAGTGATGATAGCAGTGACAGTAGTACAAGTAGTAGTGATGATAGCAGTGACAGTAGTACCAGTAGTAGTGATGATAGCAGTGACAGTAGTACAAGTAGTAGTGATGATAGCAGTGACAGTAGTAGTAGTTTTAGTGATAGTAGTAACAGTGAGAGTAGTGATGACAGTAGTACAAGTAGTAGTGATGATAGCAGTGACAGTAGTACCAGTAGTAGTGATGATAGCAGTGACAGTAGTACCAGTAGTAGTGATGATAGCAGTGACAGTAGTACCAGTAGTAGTGATGATAGCAGTGACAGTAGTACCAGTAGTAGTGATGATAGCAGTGACAGTAGTACCAGTAGTAGTGATGATAGCAGTGACAGTAGTACCAGTAGTAGTGATGATAGCAGTGACAGTAGTACAAGTAGTAGTGATGATAGCAGTGACAGTAGTACCAGTAGTAGTGATGACAGTAGTACAAGTAGTAGTGATGATAGCAGTGACAGTAGTACCAGTAGTAGTGATGACAGTAGTACAAGTAGTAGTGGTGATAGCAGTGACAGTAGTACCAGTAGTAGTGATGACAGTAGTACAAGTAGTAGTGATGATAGCAGTGACAGTAGTAGTAGTTTTAGTGATAGTAGTAACAGTGAGAGTAGTGATGACAGTAGTACAAGTAGTAGTGATGATAGCAGTGACAGTAGTACCAGTAGTAGTGATGATAGCAGTGACAGTAGTACCAGTAGTAGTGATGATAGCAGTGACAGTAGTACCAGTAGTAGTGATGATAGCAGTGACAGTAGTACCAGTAGTAGTGATGATAGCAGTGACAGTAGTACAAGTAGTAGTGATGATAGCAGTGACAGTAGTACAAGTAGTAGTGATGATAGCAGTGACAGTAGTAGTAGTTTTAGTGATAGTAGTAACAGTGAGAGTAGTAGTGATAGTAGTAGTGATAGTAGCAGCCCTGACTGAAAACAACCGGAGCAGCAGCATGAGAAGTGAAGCTGACAGTACCAGATGGAGATACAGGTAATTCAACTCATAAACGATTTTTCTCTTTTAACTTATCAATGTGTAAAATATTTTGCCTCATATCTGTTGTGGTTATCATACAAAATCTACGCGACAACTAAATAGTGTGTTGCCTCTTGTAGGTGTAAATACAGACACCAAATCCAGTACGTGTTCAGTTTTCCTTTCCATCAGAGAGGAAGGAAGAGCTACAATACAGCTACTAAGAACAAGATCCACTGCCATCAAGAGTCCTGACAACACCTGAACACCGTTAACGAGCAGTGGTTGGTCGCTCATGCTGGGATGAATTACTTTTACTTATAATGAAAAATTGTTAGCAGCGGCGAATGGTCGTTATTGTGACAGGGCGTGCTCTGTATTGCCGTAGTGAACAATACCGCGCTGCCATAGACGATGTATTACTCGAAAAACAAACATCAGGCTGTTTATTTACACAGTATGGATTAAAAAATGCAAATTATATGAATTGTGATAAGTCATACATAAACAAACTGAATCTCTAATATTCTAGAAATTGTTTGAATTGCAAAATAAGAGAAACATTTCATCTTACTCATGAATTTGAAAATAAAAGCACCAGATGATTGTAATTATTGAATTCACTTGAAGGTCAGGTCTGTTCTTCTTTGAGATGTAAACTATTCTTTGATCTCATCATATGATGATAATTTTTGGCTTCAGTTGAATTGGTACACTATTTTTTTTATACAGAATAAAACTGAGGTCACTTGGTCTTTCCTGGCTTTGTGATATATGTAAAAAAAATTATACAACTGTAACGGCATGGAAATTAAGATCAAAGTTTCTGAATTCTGGCACAAAAAATGCACAAAAATTAAAGTCATGAAGATGGGAGAGCATAATCAAGAAACAACTTCCCAAGAAAACTGTTCCCTTCGACTACTACTGTATAAGCAATAATTAAAAACAACAGCTAATATTGTTACGCCTACAGCCACAGACTTACACAGAATATATTATTGAGTGAGCATTAATATTTATGATGATTTACCATCTTTGGTGGGTGTGCGCTCACCTAGCACACCCTGCAAAATACGCCCCCGGGGCTGCATGCACAAAACTTGCTACTGAACCTTAATAGTTGTTAAGGCCAATAAATTCCTGTTGACTCTAAAATTTGGCCGTTAATCACTTACAAGTTTATGCACAAAACTTGTCCAGTTTTAACAGTACTGTTAAGGTCTTAAAGGTGCCGAGGAGGTCTTCGCAAACATATGTTAAACTAATCAAAAGAGGGCAGCCTTACAGGGCAACATCCCGTCAGCTGCACATCTATAAACAAAGATAAGACGTGTCTTTGACAGTGTCAAGGCAAGATGGCGCTCCTGAGCGGCTTGTTAGGAAAGCTACTTTCTCCTTTGTGTTTCGCTGTACTGCTTTCCTGCTACTTAAGATGACGCTAACAAGCAAGTTCTGTGTATACGGCCCCTGACTGGTTGTTAGTTATAAGTGATTAGTGTGCTGTGGTTTTGACGCTTTTGCACTTTGTGAAACACATACACACACACACACACACACACACACATTATGCTTTGTTCTATCCAAATGCACAGCTTCACTAATTTGTTCACTATAGATTAGAATGTAACCAAAAGTACATTTAAGGAATCAGAGTCTGTAGCAAACTCACCTAATTATTCTGACAATCATATTCTGTATTAGATTCACTGATTTGTTTTGATGATCAAGTTTTGGGCATGCTGGGAATAGCTATGTTCACAGTGTACGTGTGCCACACAAGCGAATAAAGTTATATTGCACAATGTCTCTCTATCTTAATAGATAGTTATTATTCTTTTCCTTGAGGATTGAAAATTCTAATTTTCTTTTTCAAATATTTATATGCTTTTATCTGGCCATCCATCTAGATTTATAAAATGTACTAGATCTAAGTCTATGTATCTATCAATGGTGTCTCTGTCCATGTCTCTCCGTTGCCGCCTCAATACATCACTCCTCAAATGCCTTTCGTGGCGTGGCTAAGTCCATTTCGCCGTCCATTTCTGATCTCCTGTAGCCTACACACAGAGATGTACAAGAGGGTAAAATATCTAGCTTCAATTCTTGTTGGGTTGCACTATACATGAACCATATTTTCTTTTTCCAAAAACTCCATAAGCGCCCGTTAGCATATTCTCCAACTCTATGCGAGAATGTGGTTTCCGAGTGAAGACGCTGGGCTGTAGCTCCGAAACTATCCATAGGATTTTTTCGAAAATACCCTCATTGTGATTCCCACACAGTTACCGGATTGAATCCAGGAAACCTAACCTAACCGTAACCTAACCTGACATTTGCAAGAGTAAACGCAACATACTGTTCCAGAGAACAGGAATATGCCGCCCGTTCACTTGTTTTACAACCCAGTCACACCTACAAGATAGATAGCGACTATTTTCTGTTTGTTTTAGCTTTATGTCCGAACCAACTGGGACTCTGCTCCCAGGGTTACTGCATTGAACTAGCCTGTCATAAAAAATCACCCATCATAAAATTATCTCAATTAATGTGTTAGGGCGTTGGAGAGTGGAAGAAAGGTGATTGTGAAGGGTGACATGAATGCGAAAGTAGGGAAATTATGGATGATATGGTGAGTAAATGGGGAGTGCCTTGACGAAATAAGAATGGTGAATCTAATGGACGTCAAAAGGCACTAGGTTCCTGCGAAATTTCAGTCTAAATATCAAAAGCAGAAGAAAATTTCCTATTAGTAGAAGAAAAAAAATCTAAAAAGAAATGAAAATATTCCAAAAAGTGTGTCCACGTGTGATTAGTCGTGATGTCACGTGACACACGTGTGGACGCTCTGGGCAGCAGTTAAAGTTTTGCCTGGACACAGACCACGGATGGTACCAGGAGAGTTGCTGCTTGACTGAACTTAATCGCAATGCAAGCTTGGGGACTTGAACTTAGTGCGGTACACCGACCGTGAGATTTTTTTTTACTTTCTGCACATTGTTTCCTTTACTTTTATGCATCTGATAGTGTTGGGCAATTATTTCGGTAGTTAGCCTTAAGTTGGGCGTGGTCTTGTTGTACAGAATTCCCAAAGGTTTTCATATAAAGACATGAATAAATTTATGAACTTCATACATTGCACGTACTTCATAGATTATGTTGGCACAAATTCATACATGTACTCGTATAGTATACTCGCATTATACGAACATTCGTTATACAAGAATTTGATGCTACGAGATTCACAAGTATGTACCCTTTTCCGCAATGGACCATTTCAAGAAGCGCTTCGACCCCGCTGTAAATGCCCAAGAATCTCACAAGCTAAACCTAAGTGTTATCATGTTGAATAACAAGTTTCCACTGAAAAAACTAAGGGTTTTGATATTCTCCCGGCCTTGTTAGAAAGATGTGTTAGAAAAAATATGAATATACACATATGCATTGTACTCCTGTCTATCAGGTAATTTCTTAGGAAACATTAAGGAGGATTTTAGTTGAAATATTACCTTCATAAATGCCTGAAGACGGTAAATTATCTGAATAATGTTATCATGATTTTTTTTCTTATAAACAATGATTAAAGCTACGGAAGGTTTCGCCATTTAACATTTTCATTTTCTTCACTTCAATAACCTAACAAAACCTAACCTAAACTAAGCCTAACCTAAAGCCAACCCCACGCGAAACCCCCTTAGCCAGTGTAGAGGGTTGGGTCCCCATTGGAAAAAATAACAAGAATTTGCCGAATAAAAAATATCATATTACTAAAATGCACAGCAAAATATATCAGAAAAAAATAGTCGTCAAAAAATTGGCGCGATGTAGAAAAACCAAATAATACTCACGAGATTAGGTAGACTTCTCAAATTTTACTTATAATATATATATATATATATATATACAACCCCCTCGGGGATCGAACTCGGTACAACGAGCACGCCACATGCATGCGCTAACCACTCTGCCATCGCCTTAATGACTTAGTGTAGATAGATAGGCAAAGAAAATATCCCAGGAAAATAGATAAAGTTCCACCTGGAAGAAGGAACTAGAGAGATGGAAAAGGAGAGAAACTGTGGGAGAGGAATGGAACAGGATAGAGATAATAGATATCAAAAAGAAAATTGAGAATAATGGGCTAGTTAAATGGCATGAAGGAATGGCCAGGAAATTAACGTTGCAGTGGTACAGGTGGAAACAGAAACCAGAGGGGGTGACCTGGCATGTAGGAGACTGGGGGAGTAAGTTACTCTATAAAGCAAGCACAGGCACCTTGGAAGTCAACGGAAGGAACAGGGAACTGGAGAACCAGAATTGTAGCTGCAGGGTAGGAGAGAAAGAAACTGTAGAACATGTCATTGTGGAACGCAACAAGTATAGGAGTCAGAGGGAAAAGCTTATAGCGTCAATAGTAACAGTCCTAGGCAGAGAGGAGTGGGACAGGAGACTAGAGCAGAAAGACGGGGCCCTGTGTACGGTGTTAGGGCTGTATGGGGACAGAAAGGAAACTGAAAGTATTGTAAACCTCACCAAAGTGTTCCTAACGCAGTGTTGGGAGATCAGAACACAAAATAGACAATGAATTAGGATGATAATCAAAGGATTGAAAACTGATCAAAATGTCTTTCCCAGGTGAAATAAACGGGAAGAGTTAACAAGTTTTGTTAACGAAGGAGACGAAGTGGAAGAGGACCTATGAAGCGATACTAAGCGTCTAAGGTCACAAGAAGAAGAAGAAGACAAGGCGTTTAAAACACTTATTAATCCAGTCAATCTAGCTGATTTTTTGGCAGAACCTCAAACAAATTGCTAACAAAGGTTTTTAACTTGGATATTGGGCATGAATAACCTCTCTTTCGGATAAAAAAAAGTTTACCAAAATTAACCTTGCCGAAAGGGGTCAACGGCCGCCATCTGTAAAATCCAACGGGGAAAATCTCCGACCCGCCGCCACAAACGGTTTTTTCCTCCTCTTATCCATAATAATTAAGCTAGGTCAATAATTTTTGTACACCAAATGCATGACTATGTACTGCCATTACCATACAATTTTCATCAAAATTGGTACAGTAGGTTTTGTGCAAAAAAATTAAAAACCGTTTAAAGGGGTCAACGGCCGCCATCATTTGGCAAGCACTTTTACCCAGCTTTATTTCCTTTAATCCTCATCTCTGTATTTCCTTTAATATTTCTCCACTTTCTGTCCACTCTCTTTTTCTATATTTCTGCTGTGAAATAGTCTTTCAGACTAAACAGCGTCAACTTCATTACTCACTCATTATTTTTGGCATGATTACTGAACATACACAGGGATGCCAGGCAAAACTAATATGACACAACCAGCAATGACAGTGTTGAATCCGCAGTTCATACATTTAATTTAAGAGGCCAACGATAGGTGGAATTCTTTTCTCTTTTTTCCAAATTGGACCTTAAAATAAAAAATACTTGCCTACTTGTACTTGCAGCAAATGGAGGGGCTGCCGACAAGCCATCCTGAAGTGTACCAGAAATTTTCTGAAGGATTCCATGTGATTAGACGGAGTGATCGCTACTGGGCTGGCTTGTCGACGGATCTGGTTATTGAGCAGGTGCTAATGAGAAGCATGAAGACGTCTGGAGGTCTTACTCATGGCAGAGGAATGGACGAAATTCAACGATTATTTTTGGACGCTATCACTGCCAGCGTGTGCTGAAATCAAGTTTACAAATGCAAGAACTAGCAGGCATTCGTTATGGCACTAGTGACCAGCACAGGAGGCTACTTCAGCAAGAAAAGAGCGAGATGTGAGGGATACATGGAAGCTCGTTGCGTTTCTCCAGACATATGACCCTTTCACGGAAGATCCGTCCATTCACAGCATTTCAAGTGGAGTAACTGGAGACAAAAAGGTGAATGTGGACAAAGCAAACTCCATAGGAGAGACAATCATAGCTTCAATGGTTGGAAAAAATGTCCACGAGTACACTTTTAAAAGAAAGGATCAGGCAATTACACTTGGGTCAAAAGTTTCGCTCAGCAAAGATGAAGCATTTGGGAGACTGATCCACAACTCCTATTCCAGAGACTGTGTGTGCTATCTACCAATGAACCTCAACTCAGCAGCAGCAAGAACATTTCCAGTATGAGCTTTGTGGTTACTGCACTTTTTAATTCTTTCGGACTGCCGCGAGAGGCAAAGAAACCGGTTTTGGCAGACGAAATAGGGGAACTGACTTCCCTGTACAATCAGGTCCACAGTCTTCAGATCCACAGTATCTCTTAGATGGTGGAGCACTACTTCAACGCCTCCCATGGCAAAAAGGTCACACATTTGATGAGATCTGTGCCCGATACCGCAGATATGTCACAACTAGATATGGAAAAGCATGCATTGTCTTTGATGGATATGAAAGTGGTCCATCCATTAAAGACGCGACTCACCGACGCCGAGCAGGGGGCTCTGTTGGTGTTAAGGTGTTACTGACCCTAAAATGGGGTTCAAATTAAAAAAAGGGTGTTTTCCTAGCTAATCAAGAAAACAAACAATTGTTCATCAACTTGCTGGGAAAGAGTTTGGAGGAAGCAGGTTGTAAAGTAGTCCATGCATCTGGAGACGCTGACGTATTGATTGTGAAGACTGCTCTAGAACTGGCACAGACAGGAGAAACCATTTTGATAGCAGATGACACTGACCTATTGGTCCTTCTATGTTATCATGCCAATAGAGATGACGGTTACAATATCTACTTCACGCCACAACCAAAGGCTAGTGCAAAAAGTGTGAAAGTCTGGAACATCAAAGAGATGAGGAAATCTTTGGGATGTGGTTTGTTCCAACATTCTTTTCATCCATGCACTACTGGGTTGTGATTGTACATCCAGTGTTCATGGAATTGGGAAGGCAGCGTCCCTTCGAAAGGTGATGAACAATAGAAACTTCCTCAAACTGGCAGAAGTGTTTTGGGAAGGATAGCAGTTCAGAAGAGGTTATTGAAGCTGGGGAGAAGGCTTTAGTGTGCCTGTACAATGGTAATGATGGGAAAACATCAATCATCTCCGACTGAGGCGCTTTAAGGAAAAGGTTTGTAAAAAGCTCAAAGTATGTTGAGGCCAAATCATTGCCACCAACAAGAGCAGCTACGAAATTCCACAGCCCTTTGAGTTTACTTCCAAATTCAGGAATGGAAAGGTAGAAACCAGCTAAAACCTGACGAGTGGGGATGGAAACTTTCAGATGGTAAATTACAACCAATCATGACTGACTTGCCAGCGGGTCCTTTAAATTTGTTGGCTATAATTAGGTGTAACTGTACTTCAGGGTGTAGTACAGCAAAAATGCAGTTGCAGGAAACATGGCATTCACTGTTCAAACTTGTGTGGTGATTGCAAAGGCCTCCACTGCACCAACTCACCACAGCCAGATCTTGATGATGATGAAATTACCTGTGACTAGTTCTTGACAAGAAATGTTCTTTGGTCCGTTCATGAACTTGTTCTGTGGTGGTATGCAAGAGCCTTGCCCCAGCATTCGACCAACAACATTCCATTATTGTAAGTTGTACTTATTTTGGACCTATTTTTTTATGAAATGTCAGGAATTAATGTGAAAATTGTTGCCTTGAAAAAGGCTACTTAGTCTGTTTTGTACCCTTTTATATTCATATTTGTATAAGAAATAAAAAAAAGCATGAAAACAATGGCAGGGCTAGTCATTTTCTGGTGTTAGTTATTGTTAAGCATATAGCTACCTATCATTACAATTTAAAACACCAAGAAATGTCAAGCTGGCTTGGGGTGGGCCTGTGTGGGTTTTCATGCACAAAAAATATTTTTTATTTCTAATTTATCGGTTTTAATTTTTTTGCACAAAAACTACTGTACCAATTTTGATGAAAATTGTATGGTAATGGCAGTACATAGTCATGCATTTGGTGTAAAAAAATTATTGACCTAGCTTAATTATTATGGATAAGAGGAGGAAAAAACCGTTTGTGGCGGCGGGTCGGAGATCTTCCCCGTTGGATTTTACAGATGGCGGCCGTTGACCCCTTTCGGCAAGGTTAATTCTGGTAAACTTTTTTTTATCCGAAAGAGAGGTTAGTCATGCCCAATATTCAAGTTAAAAACCTTTGTTAGCAATTTGTTTGAGGTTCAGCCACATTTTGACTAGACTATTATTACCCTGAATTGCCGCGCACTCCCGGCACGTCCACACATCGTGCCTGCCGCAAACAAACTAAATTAAAACTACTGAGCACTGTCCACTAATGACTGAGATGACTGGGCGCGAGCGGCAAAATCGCCGCCACCTACCGCCGCCTGGGGATGGATTCAGCAAACCATTTACGAGGTAAAACTCTGGTAAATTTCCTCGTATCTCCCTGCACATGGCACGACCCTATTCAGCAAACACTTACGATATTGCAAGTATCCTCGTAACCTACCAGTGGTCCTTGTGTCTAGTAGCGGCTTACCAGAAGATTTACCAGACATATTAGCGGGAAGGAACACCGTCTCCTGTAGCTGATTTCATCATCTAGCTACTTATATAGGTAAGTTCTGATAGTGAATACTAATTTGTGATCATTTATGTTGTTGCAAGAGTAAGGACATGTATACTAATAACCGAAATAAGTGCAACAGGCCGTGCAATGGACACTATAAGTTACCCTGTGATTGTGTCCTTGGCGGCGATATTGTGTCGTCATTTTAAGCACTGTCTTGATGTTCCACACTGCCACAGTTCATATGATCGTGTGTGGTGGGGCTGACAACATGGGTCAGGCCTGAGGTGTGGTGGCTGGTGGGGCTGGCAACATGGGTCAGGCCTGAGGTGTGGTGGCTGGTGGGGCTGGCAACATGGGTCAGGCCTGAGGTGTGGTGGCTGGTGGGGCTGGCAACATGGGTCAGGCCTGAGGTGTGGTGGCTGGTGGGGCTGGCAACATGGGTCAGGCCTGAGGTGTGGTGGCTGGTGGGGCTGACAACATGGGTCAGGCTGAGGTGTGGTGGCTGGTGGGGCTGGCAACATGGGTCAGGCCTGAGGTTGTGGTGGCTGGTGGGGCTGGCAACATGGGTCAGGCCTGAGGTGTGGTGGCTGGTGGGGCTGGCAACATGGGTCAGGCCTGAGGTTGTGGTGGCTGGTGGGGCTGGCAACATGGGTCAGGCCTGAGGTGTGGTGGCTGGTGGGGCTGGCAACATGGGTCAGGCCTGAGGTGTGGTGGCTGGTGGGGCTGGCAACATGTGTCAGGCAGTAAGCATCGTCATTACACATCCTGTCCAGTGTCTAGAATATATAAAATATGATAAAACAACAGCCCACAACACCGAAAGTGCAGCGCGTTAGTACCGCCGTAAGAGTCTCCAATATCGCCTGTGTTAATCTCGCATCACAATTCTCCTCCTGTGATTTATGTGTTAACCCTATTTCAGGTCAGGAGTCATGGGTCAGGGTCACTAATCCCACCGTCCCACCACGTCTATCCACTCCTGCCCATCGCTACGTACATCTCTCTTCAGTATTCCCGTAAGTGTTTTTTGTTTGTTGGTTAATCTGTTAATTACCTCACCAAGTAACTAAAGGTACCAGTAAAAGAGATCCATAGGTTGCATGATTAACTACGTCCTTCAAGACTCTTTTAAGATAGGCAGCCGGGTACCTGGAACTGTCGCCGATCGGAACACTCGCCGCCGTCGTTGAGTGTTCCTATTCTTGATATTACAGGACCCAATATATACATTTAATCAGGTTTTACCCGTGTTTCTGCATCCAGGGATGAAATACCAGCAATAGTTTAGTTTGATCATTTAGGTTAAGATAGGTGCCAATGTCCAGGTTAGGTTAGATTAACCACGTCGGCGAGAGTATAAACCGGCAGCCGAGGAATGGACACTGGTCAGAGAAAGGGAAGCCTGTGACACTATAAATAGTTTTAAAAGGCAGGGAACTGAAGGGATTTGTAAGAAGTGTGAGGGGAAGGATTAGTTACAGCTATTAGTAAAAGGTAATAGGTAAGTTCTGATGGTGAATACTAATTTGTGATCATTTATGTTTTCGCAAGAGTAAGATAAGATAAGATTTTCATCCTATCTAGACACTTTGCAAGTACCAACTACAAGGTTATTGACTATACAAAGCGCCGCCACGTCAGCATGAACTAGGCGGACTCGAACCGCTGACCGAATGCACAGGGACGCTGCACATTGCGAACACACGTCTCTACCAACCTTGCCACCCTGACGGGCTTCGCAAGAGTAGGGCATAGACCACTGTATACCTGGACTGCGCACGGAATATCGGCCTGTCGCACAAGGGGCTGAAGTCGGAGTGCGCTCGGATTCATATATATATATACGGATCATATAGACTGGTTCATCAGTATATATGATATACTGTAATTTTCGTAAATGTTTGTTCTATAATATTATCAAATAAAAAACAGTAAAACACACTAAAGAAATGCCATTACGAGACTGAAGAAATATGCATGAACTTAATATTCACTTCAACTCTTCGCCATTTAAAACTTTGCGAGTCAACTTTTTTCATGAAGGGTATCAATAGAAGCGCAATTTAATTAGCTTTACATTGCTATATTTCGTTATCTGATAAATTAATTAGAACCATGCATAAATTAGCGTTAACTAAATAAATAAAATCATCAATCGGGTAATTTTCCCGATTGATGATGTTATTTATTTAGTCAACGCTAATTTATACACGGTACTAATTCATTTATCAGAAAACGAAATATATAAGTAAATAAATAACATCATCAATCGGGAAAATACTACTAAACTACTAAACTACTACTAAACTACTACTAAACAACTAAACTACTACTAAACTACTAAACTACTACTAAACTACTACTAAACTACTACTAAACAACTAAACTACTACTAAACTACTAAACTACTACTAAACAACTAAACTACTACTAAACTACTAAACTACTACTAAACTACTAAACTACTACTAAACAACTAAACTACTACTAAACTACTAAACTACTAACTACAACTACTACTAAACAACTAAACTACTACTAAACACTACTAAAACTACTACTAAACTACTAAATACTACTACAAAACTAAACTACTATAAAAACTAAATACTACTAAACTAATACTAAACTAACTACTAAACTACTACTAAACTAAACTACTATAAACTACTACTAAACTATACTAAAACTACTTAACAACTAAACTACTACTAAACTACTAAACTACTACTAAACAACTAAACTACTACTAAACTACTACTAAACTACTACTAAACTACTAAACTACTACTAAACTACTAAACTACTACTAAACTAACTAAACTACTACTAAACTACTAAACTACTACTAAACTACTAAACTACTACTAAACTACTAAACTACTACTAAACTACTACTAAACTACTACTAAACTACTAAACTACTACTAAACTACTAAACTACTACTAAACTACTAAACTACTACTAAACTACTAAACTACTACTAAACTACTAACAACTACTAAACACTAAACTACTACAAAAACTCCCTACTAAACTACTACTAAACACAAAACTACTACTAAACTACTAAACTACTACTAAACTACTAAACTACTACTAAACTACTACAACTACAAACTAAACAACTAAACTACTACTAAACAACTAAACTACTACTAAACTACTAAACTACTACTAAACAACTAAACTACTACTAAACTACTACTAAACAACTAAACTACTACTAAACAACTAAACTACTACTAAACAACTAAACTACTACTAAACTACTACTAAACTACTACTAAACAACTAAACTACTACTAAACTACTACTAAACTACTACTAAACAACTAAACTACTACTAAACTACTACTAAACTACTAAACTACTACTAAACTACTACTAAACAACTAAACTACTACTAAACTACTACTAAACTACTAAACTACTACTAAACTACTACTAAACTACTACTAAACTACTAAACTACTACTAAACTACTACTAAACTACTACTAAACAACTAAACTACTACTAAACAACTAAACTACTACTAAACTACTAAACTACTACTAAACAACTAAACTACTACTAAACTACTACTAAACAACTAAACTACTACTAAACTACTACTAAACTACTAAACTACTACTAAACTACTAAACTACTACTAAACTACTACTAAACTACTACTAAACAACTAAACTACTACTAAACTACTACTAAACTACTAAACTACTACTAAACTACTAAACTACTACTAAACTACTATTAAACTACTACTAAACTACTAAACTACTATTAAACTACTACTAAACTACTACTAAACTACTACTAAACTACTAAACTACTACTAAACTACTAAACTACTACTAAACTACTAAACTACTACTAAACTACTACTAAACTACTACTAAACTACTAAACTACTACTAAACTACTAAACTACTACTAAACTACTACTAAACTACTACTAAACTACTAAACTACTACTAAACTACTACTAAACTACTACTAAACTACTACTAAACTACTACTAAACTACTACTAAACTACTAAACTACTACTAAACTACTACTAAACTACTACTAAACTACTACTAAACTACTAAACTACTACTAAACACTACTAAACTACTACTAAACTACTAAACTACTACTAAACTACTAAACTACTACTAAACTACTACTAAACTACTACTAAACTACTACTAAACTACTAAACTACTACTAAACTACTACTAAACTACTAAACTACTACTAAACTACTAAACTACTACTAAACTACTAAACTACTACTAAACTACTAAACTACTACTAAACTACTACTAAACTACTACTAAACTACTAAACTACTACTAAACTACTAAACTACTACTAAACTACTAAACTACTACTAAACTACTACTAAACTACTAAACTACTAAACTACTACTAAACTACTAAACTACTATCAACGCGGTGGAGGGAGCGATCTCTCTCTCTCTCTCTCTCTCTCTCTCTCTCTCTCTCTCTCTCTCTCTCTCTCTCTCTCTCTCTCTCTCTCTCTCTCTCTCTCTCTCTCTCTCTCTCTCTCTCTCTCTCTCAATAGGAAGGATGATTTAATTAGCCTTTTTAGATATAGAGGGCAAAGAAATTATAAGGTAGATAAAAGATTATAAAGAAAAGCGTGATGGGTAATGAAGAAACTTAAAATTACGCATCAAATATAAACACAGCAAAGGTCTTTCCGAATACTTTAAATCTTTTAGAAACAAAAAGAGAACACCATGTGGACTGAACAAACATAAATAACGAAAACAATGGCATTCGAAATACAGATATAAAAACGAAATAAAAAGTAAATAAACACAGCATAACGAAAGTTGAAATAAAAAATAAAAAACACAGCATAACGAAAGTTGAAATAAAAAATAAAAAACACAGCATAACGAAAGTTGAAATAAAAAATAAAAAACACAGCATAACGAAAGTTGAAATAAAAAATAACAAAACCAGCAAACGAAGTTGAAATAAAGATATAAAACACAGCTATACGAAAGTTGAAATAAAAAATAAAACACAGCATAACGAAAGTTGAAATAAAAAATAAAAGAGCACAGCATAACGAAAGTTGAAATAAAAAATAAAAAACACAGCATAACGAAAGGTTGAAATAAAATAAAAAACTCAGCATAACGAAAGTTGAAATAAAAAATAAAAAACACAGCATAACGAAAGTTGAAATAAAAAATAAAAAACACAGCATAACGAAAGTAGAAATTTGGATGATGACCTTTTTTATGAACAAAAGATATTCTGGCAAATTGTAGAATAGATATAATAATAATAATAATAAGGATAATAATAATAATATTTTCACCCCAAGGCATACAGAAAATTCGGCTCTGCGTTTACTTTTCCCTCTATTTATTATGATTATATTTTATTTTACCGAGATCTTATGCGTTGACTTTCTCTTTACTTCTCTATCTTTACTGGTGGGTTGTATATATTGTGTAGTCTGATGCCGGTGAAACTGATGCCAAACATAACATTTCTTTTGACTCAAAGAAGCTAAATAGTAAGATTCGGACATTAATTCAAAGGGCATAGCATAATCAGCCGTGATTGAGTTGCAGCAAGACCCCTGCACAGAGGCCCTATGCACAGAGGCCCTATGCACAGAGGCCCTATGCACAGAGGCCCTACGTATGTGCTGAGGCCCCGCACTGAGTTGGCGACGCACGTGTACAATACCTGACACAAAATAGCACAAGCACAGATGTGGGGGCAGGAGAGGTTAACGCTCTATGTCGTGTTAATGCTTGAAAAATACTGAAGGAACGCTTTTACATTTCCATGTCGACAATGAAGTGTATACTTTGGCGGCGCATGCATTGTAAAAGGCTATAATTAGGACGGGTGCATTTATAACCCACATGACAGATATATGCCAGCGCCTGTCGGGACATAAGTGATGCAATGTTTTTCACACTTGCGTCAAATCCATTGTACTTTTTATCGCCTCCACACAACTGTACCCTCATTGTTTTGTCTCTCGCTCCACACACACACACACACACACACACACACACACACACACACACACCACACACACACACACACACACACACACACACACACACACACACACACAAACATACACACACAATGCATCTCATTTTCTCTCACATGTCTACATACAAAAAAAAGTTGCAGTTATATTTTAAAACAGACAGACACAGAAACCTCGGAAATATATCATTCAAAAGAGTTCAAAGTTGACAATATTTCTAGCTCCTCGTGCCTTTTCTAATACCCATATATAGCAAACTAGTTGAACAGGAGACTATAGTAGAGCACTTTGAAATCAACTGGGTCGTCCGAGGAAGATCTGGTAAGTTTCCAGTTTGACACCGAATTCACTTTGGTGGACGTAACTATTTTTTTCTGGTGAGTTTTGATGAGTTTTGAATTAATCTGTTAACCGTTTCTGTCGCTTCTTTTTTTTTCTGTGTGTGTGTGTGTGTGTGTGTGATTTGGGACAAAAGTTATTGAAAAACAAATTGAACCTAACCGAACCTATACCTAACCTAACCTTTACCTAACTTAACCAAACTTAACCTTTACCTAACAACAACAACAACAACAAAAAGTACAAAAAAAGTTATTTGCGACAGAAACGGTTAGCAGATTAATTCAAAACACATCAAAACACACCATAAAAAAAAGTTTCGTCCACTACAGTGCATTCGGTGTCAAATTGGAATAATACCGAAAATCTTAAGGACTAAAAACAAGAAATGTGGCATAATTTTCCTATCATAAAAGCGATCTGTCGGACATGTTTTTGATGGTCAGTCGTGTATCAGATCAGAGCTTTGGTGTGTGTACGGTGTGTGTACGGTGTGTGTACGGTGTGTGTACGGTGTGTGTACGGTGTGTGTACGGTGTGTGTACGGTGTGTGTACGGTGTGTGTACGGTGTGTGTACGGTGTGTGTACGGTGTGTGTACGGTGTGTGTACGGTGTGTGTAGTGTGTGGTTGTGTACGGTGTGTGTACGGGTGGTGTGTTATGGTGTGTGTACGGTGTGTGTACGGTGTGTGTACTTTGGTACGGTGTGTGTACGGTGTGTGTACGGTGTGTGTACGGTGTGTGTACGGTGTGTGTACGGTGTGTGTACGGTGTGTGTACGGTGTGTGTACGGTGTGTGTACGGTGTGTGGCAGCCTCATCTTCAAAATGACCTTGCTTTAAATAGTGTAGCAGGTCATAACGCGTTCAAGAATTGCTTAGCGGTGCACAGACTCCGTATCATCCACTCCTCTGTTCTCGACCATGTCTGTAACCAACAGGACGTTTTCCAAAAAATCGGCACTGATATCCATCCATGATCCTTGCCTACTACCATAGTACACAGCGAACAGGAGACTGACTTTGTTTCATGTTTCTTTATATGTATTGATCTCTCTCTCTCTCTCTCTCTCTCTCTCTCTCTCTCTCTCTCTCTCTCTCTCTCTCTCTCTCTCTCTCTCTCTCTCTCTCTCTCTCTCTCTCTCTCTATTGTATAAAACCTTTCGGGCATCGTGCTAATTCATGACATAAACCTGCTTCTGTACTACATGCTTTACTACATCACCAAGCAACTATGGCTTCTGGATATAGTGATGTAATGAGATGCATTGAATCAAAACTGCATATGAAATAATTATTCTCCTTTTATGTTGACAGCAGTTCAGACGTTCGTCTCTCAAGTGACTGACATGCAAAGCATCATAGGATCCTTCCTTTACAGGCTAGTGACCCCGGAACCAAAACCCGCTCACTTTCCGCTATCATTATAACCACTACGTATGCACATACTCATTATAACCACTACGTATATACAAACTCGTTTTCGAGCAAGAGAGAATACATTTTTATCGGCGCAATTTTTTTTATTCGTTTTTGATATACAAGTGTCTAGTGTGATATATTGTTGCAGAGCACGTGATCACATCGTTGAGAGGGAGTGCATAATTGGCCTGCAGTGCACACGTAGGCCAGTCAGGCGCAGGGTTGACAGACACCCCTGCATACATCGCGGCCAAGGCAGTGCACTCACACACACACATCGAGACCCAGCCACACACTTCTTGGGCCACAGGGTCACGGCAGCGGGCTTATCCCCCTCCCGCAGACACCCCTAACCGCGGTGAGATGAGGAGCGCCCTGACGGCCGCCCTTCTGGGGGCAGCTATGCTTCTGGTCGTGGCATGGGCCACGAAGGGCATGGGCTATGCAGGAGGAGAATTATACTCGCCACTCAATGTACGGCAGCGTTCAGCTGGGAAGGGCGAGGTGCAGGGCCCGGCACCCGCTGCCTACAAGGGCACCGGCGCGGCACCGGTACTAAGGCCCACATCCCAGGCCAACAAGAAAGACGGACCACCACATAAAGGTAAACGAGGGAAAATGAGGGCCAAAAAACAAGCGAAACGAAGACGACGCATCAAACACAAGAAAGAAAAGAAACAGAAACGTAACAAAAGAGAAAAAGGGCCTGGCAAGCAACGACGCAATCGAGAAATTAAAAAGAGGCCTATTCCAAAGAGACGAAAGGCCATGAAGAAAAAACTGGCTTATAACAAAAAAAGGTCTGCACAAGCAATTGATTGGAGAAAAACGCAACGCATCAAGAAGAAACCAAATAAGCTGCTTGACACTGAACATAAAGAGAGCACGAAAAAATGGCTGAGGATCAATTCAAAAAATACAAGAATCAAAAATGCCGCGGAGAAAAATACAGTGACAGATCCAAAAGACTTAAAGGCAAAGAAGCACAGAGGTAAGCAGAATATCTTGTTACTCATGCACCAATCTAAATTTTAATGACAGACAAATGGACACAAAAACATTCATATTGAGACATAGGAATCGAAATAAATACAAAAAATATGAGAACGAAAGTGAAACTGATACATGAAATTTTGAGTAATATGTTTGAGTCTCACGGACATTTTGCCATTGCGCCATTAACAAACATTCCCTATCTTTTCAGGATGCTCCCAGGTCACTGAATGCAGAAACCAGAAAAAGGGAAAAGGAAAATGCAAGAGAAAGTGCAACAAAAAGAAGGAGAAAAAAATTAGAGGCCTTTGTGAAGGACGATGTAAATGTTGTGTTCGCAGTAAGTACAATTTGTAAAAACTTTATAGGGCAATACTTGCAATGATAATGATACTTTAAATTATTATATTTATGTAATGATAATGTTCATGTAGTATTTCTTTCTATTAGACTAAGCTATTAAATCCATTTATTCAGTTGTGTTTGTGTGTGAGTGTGTGTGTGTGTTGTGTGTGTGTGTGTGTGTGTGTGTGTGTGTGTGTGTGTGTGTGTGTGTGTGAGTGAGTGTGCGTGTGTGTGTGTGTGTGTGTGAGTGTGAGTGTGCGTGCGTGTGTGTGTGTGTGTGTGTGTGTGTGTGTGTTGTGTGTGTGTGTGTGTGTCTGTGTGTGTGTTTTGTGTGTGTGTGTATGTGTGTGTGTGTGTGTGTGTGTGTGTGTGTGTGTGTGTGTGTGTGTGTGTGTGTGTGTGTGTGTGTGTGTGTGTTCAAGTTCAAGTTCAAATATTTTATTGCCATAAGAATACACACAAATATTAAATCCATCATTAACCTTTCGTGGAAAAGTCTGCTGAGAAAACTCGTTAGTAGACCCAGTTATTAAGCAAGGTAATATGTGCACATTCCAGAGCGAAGACTATTATATCATCTCTATGTAGTATTCATACAAAACATCTGTAAATATCCTTACTCATACTAACGTATACTATCTATATAAACACACACACGGTGTGTGTGTGTGTGTGTGTGTGTGTGTGTGTGCGCACGAGCGCTTTACATGATATAGAATTTTGTTTTATCATTTCTTTCGCAAGTACAAAAGTTGATGAAAGTTTGGCTGCATATTTAATATTTTTACATTTTTATATTTTTTTTATATTTTAATATTTAATACAATTTCTTTTCTATCCGAATGTAGAAAACAAGAAAAA
>JACEEZ010010270.1:80000-102500 GCA_016584305.1 Chionoecetes opilio | reverse complement strand
CCATCCTGCTAGCTGTCGCGCTGTCTGGGTGATGGTGGTGTAGTGTAGGGAGAAAGTTCCATCGCTGCTCATATACACTCCCAGGTCTTTTGTGAAGTCTTTTGTTTGTATGGTTTGGTGTTGATACATATATTGAGTGGTGGTCTTTATAAAGGTATTTCTGCCATATCTCAGAACTTCAAATTTTTCTCCGTTAAATTCCATATTGTTCTTTTCGGCCCACTCTATTATTGTATTGAGGTCCCACTGCAGTAGATCGGTGTCTGGGGATGTTTTTATTTTATGCCGTATACGGGTGTCGTCAGCAAATGAAGTAGCAGTGGAATATCTGAGATCTGTGTCAATGTCTGATATCATGATCAGAAATAATAATGGGCCAAGCACAGATCCTTGGGGAACACCACTTATGACTTGACACTGTGATGACTGTTTACCATTTATGGTGACAACTTGGTGCCTGTTGGTGAGAAACTGTGGATCCATCTCCCTACTCTGCCAGTTATGCCAAGGTTCTTGAGTTTGTGGAGGAGAATGCCATAATCTACCTTGTCAAAAGCCTTGGCAAAGTCTAGGTAGACTACATCAGCATTATCTCCATCCTGAGTTGCTTCTAATATAGCTTCATAGTGTTGTAGAAGCTCTGATAGGCAAGACCTGCCTCTTCTGAAGCCATGTTGTCCATCATTGAAGGCCCCTCTTTCTTCCAGGTGGTTTACCATCTTGGCCCTCAGTATCCTTTCAAAGATTTTGATGACGTGTGATGTGAGGACCACTGGTCTGTATCTGCTTGCCTGTCCTTTGCTTCCTCCTTTATGTATGGGTGTTATTGTCCCCAGCTTGAGTTCATTGGGGACGGAGCCAGTGAGGAGGGATGTAGTCCACAGCATCTTCAGGGTGTGGCCAGTTGTTTCCTACAATTTTTCAGAAACACAGTATGGTAACCATCTGGTCCTGCTGCTGCTTGCGGGTCGATGTTGCTTATGGCTTGGATTATGTCTTCCCTGGTTATCATAAATGTCGTGAGCAGAATGTCAGCACATTTCCTTTCGCTAAAGAAAGTACAATGATCTGTTACCCGTTTCTGAGTATCAGGTTTACTAAACACTCTCTGATACTCAGTCTGTAGCATTTCTGCCATTTCCTGTGGGCCATCTTCAAGTTCCCCGTTCTCTTTCAGTAGAGGGCCAACCGATGTTGTGCTGGTCAATCTCTTCTTGGCGTAAGAGTAGAAAAATTTGGAGTTGACTTTTATATTTTCCACGGCACGTTGTTCTTCTTGTTCTCTCTGCCGTACGTGTGATTGAGCAAGTGCATCTTCCAGTAAGTGTAGCTGACGTTGTGTTGCGTTTTCTGCCACAGCATAGGCTACTTTCTTTAATTTTCTTTGTAAATTGGCCCTCTTTTTCATCAGTCTTCGTCTGTCCCTGGGTATTTGGTGTTTCCTTCCTGACGACCGCCTGAGGGGAATGGTTTCCTTACAAATTTGCAGGCATTTGCTGGAGAGTACTTCGTACATCTCGTGGGCTTCCATTCCACTAAGATGTTTTCCCATTTTATGGCATCTAGTTCTTTTCGGACTTTATCCCAGTCAATGTTTCTTCCATAAAAATTTAATGCATGGAAAGAGTCTATCCTGCCTGACGTTGTTGTGTTTCTTGTGGGAATATTTCTGATGTTGGCCCTTGCATGGATGAGGTTATGGTCTGACATCACCGTCTTCTCAATGTCATAGGAGTGGAGGTAGTCGTAGCTGTTGCTGATGATGAGGTCCAATATATTGTTCCCTCTTGTGGGCTCCATTATTAGTTGGTGTAAAAAATACTCCTCCATAAGTGAGGTTAATTTTACCGCTTGGCCCTTTTCTTCTGGTGTCCCACCTGCGATATATTCATGGAGGGCCAGCTAATGTGAGGCAAGGTTAAAGTCCCCCAGTATTAAAAATACTGTAGATTTATTTGGAGGATCTTCTAGAAGGTTGCGGAGTTTGGTTGTGATTTCTTGAAAAGCGTTAACACTAGTATTAGGTGGCCTGTATATGATTGTTGTTACCAGGTTAAGGTCTTTGATAAATATTGCCAGCATTTCTGTTGTACCATTTGAGAAAGATACAAGTACCTCTACACTGGCTGCTACCTCTTGTTTTACGTACACTGCCACTCCTCCATGGCTTCTTCCTTCTCTATCCTGTCTGATGAGTGTGTAGTTTTTCTATTTGCACTTCTGCATCCAGGTGATCTTTTGTGAGGTGAGTTTCTGTGAGGCCATAAAGAGAAAGTTTTCTGTCTCCTGCTAACTCTTTAATCATTGGGACCTTTGTCTGATTGCAGATTGGATAAAGGCCCCTGATATTTCCAGTATAGAAACTGGTTAGTGTTGGAGGCTGCAGCCCCCTCTCTGCCTTGTTTCCAGTCTGTCTATTCGTTCTACTAGACGGTTGATTGTGGACTGAGAGTGTTTCTCCATGTCCAGTAGTTTTCTCCACCATGTGCTCTAAAAAATTACCCTGGTCCACATTTTGTTGTACGCCAATGGTGGGGTTTTTCTATTTATATGTGTGGTGGGGCCACTTGCATTGTTCCATACCTGAGAGGGGGTCCATTTGGCCTTTGGGTATCTTGCCTGTGGTGTTCATGGGTGGAGCGTTTCTATGTGTATGTGGTGATCGTTGCCTCTGTCCTTCCCTCTGATTTCTTTGCTGGGTTGATCTGGGGTACTGGTTGTTTGGTCTTTTAGTTCCTTTTATGTGTGGGTATTTGCATTCCCTACGTTTGCATTCTCTTGTATGTAGTGATGACTTACATACAAGAGGATGATAGTCACTGCATTTCCACCCCAGAGTACAGCCAAGGTTTTCATCCAGTCCATGCTTCATGAATGTAGCACAAGGTTTTGGGTGGGGGTATTTACACTTTTCTCCTTGTAGTCCATGTCTGCACATATTTTTAAGGTAAAAACTGCATATTTTTATCTTTCTATGCCCTGTTTGTTGGTGAGTGTTGTCCTTAGGTGACTGTGAGTCCAGCCCTGTCTCAGCTTGTCCTGGTGTGATGCCAGGGTTTTTATAAGTTGTTGCTGACACCTTTATATGAATGATATTAATTGGTTAGAATACTTCATTGATTAATAAAATCTCCTCGTCACAACTGAATTGAGAGTTGAAAATTAGTCATATGACTTCACTATTTAATTATAGTACGAACACTTCTCGATGCGGAGATTACTGAAATGGGAATGAACTTAAGGTTAGTAAGGGGAAATGCTGCCACCAGCTCAGGCGAGTAGTTCTATGGTTTTACTCCCTGAGCACGTTTTAATATATGAGAATTATTTGGTAGTCGGGGTTGATACTTAGTATTACACCGAGTGAGGCTGAAAACTCTTTTTGGAGACTTGGGGAAGTATTTCCATAACACGGAATAATCACCTGGGGTTTTACAAATAACACAAGAAGCTATATTTTAAACATCATCCTATTTATTCATCATGAAATATTATTTCTCTTGTTTGAGATCTTAGACACATATATAAGCTCTAGTCCGGCACAGGAAAGCTCTCTAATCCGACACAGGAAAGCTCTCTAATCCGACACAGGAAAGCTCTCCAATCCGACACAGGAAAGCTCTCCAATCCGACACAGGAAAGCTCTCCAATCCGACACAGGAAAGCTCTCTAGAGCATAGCCTCCCTCACTGAATCCTATTCTTAGAACTACCATCTATGTCCGTATCAACTGAGCACTATAGGTATACATGGAATATCTATATAGGAGAGAAAAATGTGAGAGTAATGGGTTGGTGTGGTGTTCACTGTATAGGTGGCTTGGCTTCTTTTTCGGCAGACACTCGCCGGAGTCTTGAAAGGAGTGGGGAGACGACTCATTTAATAAACCTTATAAGGACAGGCCAGGCCTCCCATGCGTTAATGAAAACTAACCAACTCTACCTATATATGGGTATATAGATAGATATATTATAACAAGGAAGGGGGGGGGGGGAAATAGGAGCGAGGTACCGCATATCTTACCTTGAAAGGAGTGGGGAGACGACTAAACTCCTCGCGGTAACCAAAGCGAGGTTGGGATGAGTAGCGGGAAAAAAGGGAATGTTCGGATCCTTACGAAGGCTTCCACTGAAGGGAGTATAAGACCTCGAATGACTCTAATTAGCTAACGAAACAAGTATGCATATGAAATGGCTGCCTATGATGCAGTTCTTTTACTTTGATATAGAAGAATTTAATACGTTTATTCTAATATCCGGGGAAAAGTGTTATTTCCTTTCGGTCAAGCCCACGAACATGGTTTTCAGAGCGACGAGGTATTGGAGTCGGAATAGAAATTTGTCGACTTTCAATTTAGCGAATAACTCGACTAACCCACCCATTTATGAATGTGATCTGTCACTATTATGTCTATTTTGAAGGACATTAAGAATCTAAGAGTGTTCCTTGATCTGTCAGGAGGGTAAGGGGAGGATGAAAAGTTTTGAATCTACTAGTTACCGATGATCGCGAAATAAATGTCCCACGCATGTGGACTCGTATCCGAGTGTATGGGGAGGAGTGGGGGGAGGGGGGAAGATAGAAGTGGGAGATAGAAAGAAAAAAATGATAGAAAGATAAATATTACGCGAACAAAAAGTTTTGATGGACCTTAGTATAATAAGGATAACCTGTTCCCCCAGATGCTGGGTCTAGGTGACAACTTGCCCCAGAACAACATATGGAGATTGAAACCTTTTTCCTTCTTACAGACATAACCCGGGAATTGTATGATAGGAATTCCCATCCTATCTCTTCCGAATTCCGGGCATTACACTGGTGGTAAGGTTAAGTCTGGTATATCCTCCACCTGGCTTGCTGGGCTAGCAGGGTTACGTGTATTCCTGGGCTCCTGTAATAAGATTCTGTCCAGGTCAACTTCAGATTCTCTCTTTGGTGTCCTACCTGGGACACCAGAGATTGCAACAGTTGTTTCGGGGTCTTGAGAGCCTGTCATTGACTTACGTAACATATCATTTTGTTTACAGTCCTCAATCTCTGCTGCCTTAGTGTCATAGTCCGGGTAGCTTAGCCTAGCACAGGGTTGGCAGGTGAACCTCCTGTTTGAGCTGGCGAGTGCAATAATGCAGTATGTTGGCATTTCTGAGCACCGGTAGTGACTCCACATGTTGCAGCTATTACATTTGATACCATTGTCACAATGTGCCTGACATATAGAGCATGGGAAGATATCATCGCTACCTTGGGTATCATTGTTTACATCAGAAGTGGAGGTCGCCATTTTGTTTCAGCTGGTCTCGCCTACCTTTTATGTCGAATAGCTCACTCCTCTTGAATTCTTGCCTCAGTTTCCCGTTTAAAAGAGAATCTGCAGATGTTCACACTTGCCCTGGCGACTAGCTGTTGCGTGCTAGTGTCCAAAATACCGTGTAAGGATCGGTTTTACGGAGGGCTGTTTTGCGTAGTGAGGGTGAGGTAGACACGAGCCTACATATGACATATTGTTTTTTTAAGTTAATGCAACACTCATTCATTCATCCACCTATCATCCACAAAACTTAAATAGGTTATAGACATTAAACAAAGATGATTTAAATGGTGTTAAGAGCTAGAAATAGTGTGTTTCTTAAGTTAATGCATCACTCACTCATCCACCTAACATCCACAACACTTAAATAGGGACAGATATTAAATATGGATAATACTTATGGATGTCACTTGTACGTATGCCTTGCTTGCCCTACTCTTGGCCTGACCCGTGACCACCGCCGCGACCTCCATGCGGTTTGACATGGAGGTCTTGGCCTGACGATTGAGAAGTCAGAGCAATATTTTTTTGCTTTACGCCAAATGATAGCCCGTGATCTACTTCATATTTACTCCTCTATACATGTTGCACCTATCTGCCATAGTTTTTTAGTTAATGAAAAAAAACGTGATTTTTAAGAAACATCAAGGCAAACCCCTTGCTGCCCCTAGCAAACTACCCCTTGCAAAATTTGCAATATTTTTTGAAAATTTGATTTGCTTGAAAATTTGTTCATAGCAGTTTTCGAGCATGCTGAACACGAATCTGGAGTCAGTTTTCAGTTACAATGATTAGAAGTCCCTATTTCAGCCAATTCACAATGACATGATACTTCCAGATCTTAAACTTACTTGATATGTCTGTCCATGATACTTAAAAATCATATATTAGACAAAACTTACTACAAGAAATAAAAATATGACAGACATTGCTAGCTTAATCATTACTTCAATACAATGATCAGTATTAGTATTTTCAGTATTAGTAATATTATTATTAATCCGTATTTGAGCCACCCATGCGATTGTCAAAGTACTTATAAAAACCTAGGAATACTATAGCAATCCTGTGGGACTTCTAATGCCCTCCTATGACTCCTGTAGGATGCGTGAAGGAGGGAAGAGACCCGTGAAGGACTCTGAAGGATTGTATACAAAGCGAAGAATACTTTAAAAATAATAGTTCTTCCTCCTCCCATTTCCTCTCCTCCCTTTCTTCTCCTCCTTCCTTCTCCTCCTCTCCTCCCTTCCTTGTCCCACCTCCTTCCTTCTCCTCTCCACAGAGGTCGGACTCCCACTAGTAAGGCTAAAAATAATTCAACTTGCTAGAATTATGAAAAATTATTGAAAATTTTGAACTCGATTGAAACAGGTCGAATTATCCGAAGTTTGAATTATATGGGTTCGATTTAGAGAGGGTTTACTGTATATCACGTTATTTCACAGCGGAATATTGCGGCTGAAACGTGTCATGACATGTTCATTAGGGTCTCACTCGACGTCTGCCTCTCCCAGGTCACCTTGTCTGTCCCTTTTAAGCCTTCTTTTTGAGGCACAAAATAATAATCAGACGAGCGCCGTCCTCCGTCGCCTCCGTGTCATGTACGCCACCTGCAAAAACCAAGGCCGCCTTACACCTCGACACTGACCTAACAGTACTGATTATCTTATTGAGTTCTGCGTTGAATTTGTTTATGCTGTTCAAGGACTTTATCTCATAATCAAACTGAATTCAATAGGATTTTTTTTCTCTCCATATATGGGTACCTGGAACTGTCGCCGATAGAAATTCTCACCGGCGTCGTCGAGTGTTCCAATTCTTGATATTACAGGACCCAATATATACATTTAATCAGGTTTTACCCGTGTGTCTGCATTCAGGAATGAAATACCAGCATTATCTTGATCAGTTAGGTTAAGTTAGGTGCCAATGTCAAGGTTAGGTTAACATTTCCACGTCGGCGAGAGTTCTAGGTTGGTGTTTCGGCGAGAATTCCCATCGGCGACAGTTCCATAAACCCAAATATGTGCGTGCGTATATATAGACGAGCGACCTGCCACCCACCGCGTGTTCCAGCAGCAGCAGTAGACAGCTGAGTCCCACGCCACCCAACAGCAGGATGAAAATGACCGCCACGTCAGGCAGGGTCACGGTGGTCACAGACTCCCTGCTGCACGTCTTCCGTCCCGCTGATAACCACTTCAGCCTCAGCTTGTCCAACTGTCCCGACTCCCGCATCATCTGCAGGCTGTACAGGGGCCCAGGGGGGTGCGTGAGGACATAAGAACATAGTTTCAGTAGTAGTAGTAGTTGTTTTCTCACTTTTCCAACACCACTACTACTAACAACCACTTCTACTCTTTTTGTCTAGTAAACGTGGCTATGTTCCTAACACCAGTTATAGTTATTTAAGAAGTTATAGTTTCAGTAGTAGTAGTAGTAGTTTTCTCACTTTTTCACCACTACTACTAGTCTACTACTAACAACCACTTCTACTTTTTGTCTAGTTAACGTCGTGGCTTCTTCTACAAACACCAGTTATAGTTAGAAGTTACAGTTTCAATAGTAGTAGTAGTAGTAGTAGTAGTAGTAGTAGTAGTAGTAGTAGTAGTAGTAGTAGTAGTAGTAGTAGTAGTAGTAGTAGTAGTAGTTGACATGTAGCGAGATAGGGACAAGGTCTTTCTCTATAGAAGCGACCTTGGATAGGGACTTAGGCGGACGTGCTGTGTCGTAGAGGGAAATGTGACGCCAGGGAATTATTAAATTTGGCAAGTCGTGCGTGTGAGGGACGACACGTGAGGAACAAATCGGGACTCTTGAGAGGTTGTGCGTGCTGTTCAAATGTTCAAACCCTTCGGAAGACAGATTTCTATATCATACTGCTGCAGAACGTGGTACTGTACAGGCGGAAAAGATGAAGATGTGCGAGGAAAGAAGAGGGTACACACAAATTCACACACACACACACACACACACACACACTCACCTGTGATCGAATATCCTCTTGAAGGGGGAGTGTCTCTGTAGTCCTACGGCGATACCCCCCGTGATGTAGCGCCGCGGCAGCTCCTTGATTCTGCACGAGTCCTCGGGGGAAAGGTTGCGGATGTCGCTGTTGGTGAACGCGCCCACGCCTATAAACACATACTTGCCTGTTGAAGGAGGGAACTTGTTTATCTGACGAAGAGGCGTCGGTACAGCTTTTCACCTAAATAACACCAGCACTCACACCACCACAATGACACCAGCACTCACACCATCTAAATGACACCAGCACTCACACCACCACAATGACACCAGGACTCACACCATCTAAATAACACCAGCACTCACACCACCACAATGACACCAGCACTCACACCATCTAAATGACACCAGCACTCACACCACCTAAATAACACCAGCACTCACACCACCACAATGACACCAGCACTCACACCATTTAAATAACACCAGCACTCACACCACCACAATGACACCAGCACTCACACCATCTAAATGACACCAGTACTCACACCATCTAAATAACACCAGCACTCACACCACCACAAAGACACCAGCACTCACACCATCTAAATAACACCAGCACTCACACCATCTAAATAACACCAGCACTCACACCACCACAATGACACCAGCACTCACACCATCTAAATAACACCAGCACTCACACCATCTAAATAACACCAGCACTCACACCACCACAATGACACCAGCACTCACACCATCTAAATAACACCAGCACTCACACCACCACAATGACACCAGCACTCACACCATCTAAATAACACCAGCACTCACACCACCACAATGACACCAGCACTCACACCATCTAAATGACACCAGCACTCACACCACAAATGACACCAGCACTCCACACCACAATACACCAGCACTCGCACCATTAAATGACACCACACTCACACACCATCTAAATAACACCAGCACTCACACCACCACAATGACACCAGCACTCGTACCATCTAAATAACACCAGCACTCACACCACACAATGACACCAGCACTCTACACCACTAATAACACCAGCACTCACACCACACAATGACACCAGCACTCGCACCATCTAAATGACACCAGCACTCACACCACCACAATGACACCAGCACTCGCACCATCTAAATGACACCAGCACTCACACCACCACAATGACACCAGCACTCACACCACCACAATGACACCAGCACTCACACCATCTAAATAACACCAGCACTCGCACCATCTAAATGACACCAGCACTCGCACCATTACTGAACAGCACTCGCACCATCTAAATGACACCAGCACTCGCACCATCTAAATGACACCAGCACTCACACCACCACAATGACACCAGCACTCGCACCATCTAAATGACACCAGCACTCGCACCATCTAAATGACACCAGCACTCGCACCATCTAAATGACACCAGCACTCGCACCATCTAAATGACACCAGCACTCGCACCATCTAAATGACACCAGCACTCACACCACCTAAGGGACACCAGCACTCACAACACCACAATGGCACCAGCATTCCTACAACCTAAATGACACCAGCACTCTCACCACCTAAATGAAAGAGTTGGCCAAGGACTCACCACGCAGCGCCTTCTTCAGACCCTCGATGTTGGAGTTCACCAAGTTGTCGGGGGACCTGAGCACCACTTTCTGCCACACGTCCTGCAGTACACGGCATTCCCCCGTCTGAGACCCCACGCACGTTTGCTGTTCCCGGCAGAAGAAAGAAAGTCATGGTTATAATTAAGCCGTACTACTGACGGGGTGTTCTGGTGTCCGATACTTTGGCCTCAGTTATTTTAAAGTAATCGTCCAGACCCAATTTTTTTTTGGCCTAATTATGTTGAATTCAAAACACCTAATCCACCAAAAATAATTGATTTCCAGGCCTTATTTCCGTAAAAATACGACTTTTGTAAAAAGCGCGCGAAAAAACAAAATCTTCCCTCCAACAGGACTACGAATGTTATTGATGACGTCAGAAGAGTAAGGCTCCAATGTAAACATCTGTCTGACACCTGTCGGCAAATGTTATGATGAGCGATTGTACTTCGGTGTCAGAAAGTGAATCTGTCGCTATGACAGATCTAGAATACGATGCTCAATCTGAGACCGAAATAAATGACGCTGCTCGCGTATACTATGAGGAAAACGAACATCAGATTGTGATGGGCTACGCTATGGTGTGTGGCTACGGAATGTGTGGGTGGGTGGGGGGTGATGTAGACAGTGTGACATGACAGGCAAGGGAGTGTTGTTGACTGGTTGGTGTTACACTGCCATACAAGGCTACGCTATGGTGTGTGGCTACGGAATGTGTGGGTGGGTGGGGGGTGATGTGTCCTCCGCACAAAATATCTTCCACAGATTTAACGTCGTCGTATCAGTCGGAAACGTGTGCCAACTTCTCTGGAAAGCACAGCTGTCCTGCTGCACCCATAAAGGAGGCATGCATGTGGCATATCGCAAAAAAAATCTATCAGAAACACCCAAAAATCTTCAAGTACTATATTTATCTCTTGTGTTTACATGCTTCTGATCAGCGCGGAGAGAGGCCGCCTTCCTCTTGATGCGTTACCGAGCCGTGGCGCATCGTCTGCCAATTGCCAGCAGCGTTTTCGAAACTCGGGGAATTTACAGATTTTGATTGCGGATTATTAAAAAACGGCTGACTGGATGCAAAAAGTGACAACATATTGTTGATACACTCGATAATGGCTTTACTCTAACTACATCAAATCAGGAACGATGAAATGGTCTGGACGATTACTTTAAGGGCCAAAACCTTTTCTTAGTGTTTAAGGAGGTAGTGATATGGAACATTTAGGAGTTAGTGTTTTTATGTTCCTGTACCCATGCAGAAAGAAGAAAGTCATGGTTATAATTAAGCCGCGCTACTGACTAAGTGTTCTGGTGTCTGATACTTTGGTCTCAGTTATTGTAATTGCCAGAACCTTTTCTAAGTGGATTTGGAGGTAGTGATATGGGACATTTGATCACATTTATACACTATAAGAGAGAGAGAGAGAGAGAGAGAGAGAGAGAGAGAGAGAGAGAGAGAGAGAGAGAGAGAGAGAGAGAGAGAGAGAGAGAGAGGAGAGAGAGAGAGAGAGAGAGAGAGAGAGAGAGAGAGAGAGAGAGAGAGAGAGAGAGAGAGAGAGTAAACGTAAAAGACTTAAACGTAAACGTAAAAGTAAAGAGAGAGAGTAGTTTTAAGTTTACAGTCGTCTAGCATAACACAAGCATGACAGCTCCTCCCGCCGCAGCACACAGACATGTGACCCACCGAGGCCGTCACTTGGAAGAGGTCGTTTTTGTTGCAGCCTGCGTCCCACCCTGACAGCTTGGACAGCTCCTGCAGGTCGTGGAAGGGCAGGGGCGCCGGCTTCTCCACGGCGAGCTGTGAGATCAGAGTGTGGAGTAGGAGGTGTACACGACGAGGGAGACACTGTAGCCAAGCCAGAAGATGCCACGCCCCCCACTGCTGACGGGACACGTGCTAGACCCTGCGAGGAGCCAGGGAAGGGGGAAATAATGATAAGTTACTTGGATCCTATCTAGACAATTCTCAGAGGAAGAGAAGGAAGAGGAAGAGCAAGAGGAGGAAGAGTAGCAAGAGGAAGGGAAAATAATGATAAGCTACTTGGATCCTATCTAGACAATTCTCAGAGGAAGAGAAGGAAGAGGAAGAGCAAGAGGAGGAAGAGTAGCAAGAGGAAGGGAAAATAATGATAAGCTACTTGGATCCTATTTATAGACGCCGCACGATAAGTTGGCGAAAATGGGGCCTCCTCACTCCCCCTTCCGAGCACACGGGATTGGCTGGGGTGTTGGGGCTTTAGGGCGGAACTTGGAGTAAGACATTCTCATTCTCATTCTCAACCAACACCCAACACCTCAGCCAATCCCGTGTGTTCGGAAGAGGGGAGTGAAAGGGCAACATTTTCGCCAACTTAACGTGCGGACGGTGTGGCGAGTATAGACAATACCCGACAGGACCAGGTATCGTATTTATAAAGAAGACTCATAGCTGGAGTCCTTATGAATACCATCCTTTATGTATATTAGCTACTGAATATCGTTTCTATAGAGAAGACTCATAGCTTTACCCTTTATGAATACCAGCCTAAGCTTAACCCTTTATGAATACCACCCTATTTGTACATATTGCTACTGAATATCGTTTTTATAAAGAATACTCATAGCTTTATGAATGCCAGCCCCGGAGCCTCACCCTGCAGCATCACGGCCGACAGCATGTACCAGCAGGCAGTCCCCAGAGTGACGGGCGCCTCCTGCATGGGCACTAACCGACGATGGAGTCTCTCGATGAAGAATAGGATGCTGCCAAACCCATCATGTTGAAGACGATGCACCAGTAGATGGTGACGTCCATGGGCATGACGTAGGCCAGCATTTTCTTGGTGAAGTCCTCGCGAGTGGCCACGAAGAGCTTGCGGCTGCGGGGCGGAGGACGAGTGTCACTTGGGCGTGGGAGTGTTGGTAAAGCCTTCAGAATTGGGTTAGGTTTAGGTTTGGTTTAAGTTTGGTTTTAGTTAGGTTTTAGTTTAAATTTAAAGGTTTTGGGTGTTGGTGTGTGAATTAGTAACATGTTGTGATTATTTTTCTTTCTTTCTACATTCAATCTTTTATCTTCTTTGCATGTAAGTTTTGAGCACCTACGCGTATACTGTTTTTAAGGGCATGGACTAACCTAACATTTTCTTTATCTATCTTAGGAAATATATGAACGCATTTCCATCTTAGAGGCCCAACTGAGTGTGTTGTTACTCTTCAAGGCATCACTAGCACAATACTCTTAACACCTCCTCTCTGTGTTGCTGGTATAGCGTGTCTCACCTAATCATGTGGTAGGGCTGGGTGTACGTGATCACCTCCTGCCTCTCCTTAGTGACAGACAGGATGGACACCGTCAGATCAGCTTGGCCGGACTGCAGCGCGCCCACCATGCCCGTCCACTCCGTCCTCGAGCCCTCCTTCAGCTTCCCGTAGGCGTATCCTTTGAGGACTTCGAAACTTAAACTGAAGAAGGGAGAAAAAAAAAAAAAAATTTCGGAATGGTTTTTTTTTTTTTTTTTTTTTTTACGTTGAAGTCTATAGCGCCAGTGGGCTATCTATTATATCAGTCTGGAGGGACGTGATGGTTGGCCCTCCGCCTGTTGGTTGACGCAGGCTGGATTTTTATAGGATTTATCATGCCATCACTAAATTAAGAACATAAGGAAGCTACACGGGAGACCTACACATGGTAGTTCATATTTTTTTTTCATCACAAAAGAATGGCCAGGGGCAAAAAAAAAAAAACTAACAAAAAGCCCGCTTAAACTTACTTAACACTACCATTTAAGTCCCATACAAGTTCTTATATGCATACATTTTAACACTACCATACAGTTCTTATAAACACTACTAATTCAAAACAGCAACAGTGAGGAAAGAGTCGGATGATAACAACAAGGGGAAAAACGTGTCAGCAGCGTAAGGATGGAAAAGAAAGAAAAATACATAGGGATTTTTTCCTTAACAATCTGTGAGTCACGAAATCCTTCACCCTTGTGATCTCTTAAGGAAAGTTTGTCAATCCCGTGTGCTCGGAAGGGGGGAGTGAGGAGGCCCCATTTTCGCCAACTTATCGTGCGGCGTCTATAAATAGGATTCAAGTAGCTTATCATTATTTTCCCTTCCTCTTGCTACTCTTCCTCCTCTTGCTCTTCCTCTTCCTTCTCTTCCTCTGAGAATTGTCTAGATAGGATCCAAGTAGCTTATCATTATTTTCCCTTCCTCTTGCTACTCTTCCTCCTCTTGCTCTTCCTCTTCCTTCTCTTCCTCTGAGAATTGTCTAGATAGGATCCAAGTAACTTATCATTATTTCCCCCTTCCCTGGCTCCTCGCAGGGTCTAGCACGTGTCCCTTAAGGAAAGTTTGTCTCCTTTTTTTAATGACACGAGGAGTAACTTACGAGAATTTGCGTGTGTGTTTGCAGTAACTTACGAGAATTTGCGTGTGTGTTTGCAGTAACTTACGAGAATTTGCGTGTGTGTTTGCAGTAACTTACGAGAATTTTTCGTGTGTGTTTGCAGTAACTTACGAGAATTTGCGTGTGTGTTTTCAGTAACTTTCGAGAAATTTGCGTGTGTGTTTGCAGTAAATTAAGAATTGCGTGGGGGTTTGCAGTAACTTACGAGAATTTGCGTGTGTGTTTGCAGTAACTTACGAGAATTTGCGTGTGTGTTTTCAGTAACTTACGAGGGAAATTTGCGGTGTGTGTTTGCAGTAACTTACGAGAATTTGCGTGTGTGTTTGCAGTAACTTACGAGAATTTGCGTGTGTGTTTGCAGTAACTTACGAGAATTTGCGTGTGTGTTTGCAGTAACTTACGAGAATTTGCGTGTGTGTTTGCAGTAACTTACGAGAATTTGCGTGTGTGTTTGCAGTAACCCTTTCCGGGAAATTTTCGTGTGTGTTTGCAGTAATTACGAGAATTTGCGTGTGTGTTTGCGTAATTACGAGAATTTGTGTGTGGGGTTTGCAGTACTTAACGAGAATTTTGCGTGTGTGTTGCAGTAACTTACGAGAATTTGCGTTGTGGTGTTTGCAGTAACTTACGAGAATTTGGGGTGTGTGTTTGCAGTAACTTACGAGAATTTGCGTGTGTGTTTGCAGTAACTTACGAGAATTTGCGTGTGTGTTTGCAGTAACTTACGAGAATTTGCGTGTGTGTTTGCAGTAACTTACGAGAATTTGCGTGTGTGTTTGCAGTAACTTACGAGAATTTGCGTGTGTGTTTGCAGTAACTTACGAGAATTTGTGTGTGTGTTTGCAGTAACTTACGAGAATTTGTGTGTGTGTTTGCAGTAACTTACGAGAATTTGCGTATATTTTTGCAGTAACTTACGAGAATTTGCGTATATGTTTGCAGTAACTTACGAGAATTTGTGTGTGTGTTTGCAGTAACTTACGAGAATTTGCGTATATTTTTGCAGTAACTTACGAGAATTTGCGTATATTTTTGCAGTAACTTACGAGAATTTGCGTATATTTTTGCAGTAACTTACGAGAATTTGCGTATATTTTTGCAGTAACTTACGAGAATTTGCGTATATTTTTGCAGTAACTTACGAGAATTTGCGTATATTTTTGCAGTAACTTACGAGAAATTGTATACTTTTGCAGTAACTTACGAGAAATTGTGTATATTTTAGCAGTAACTTACGAGAAATTGTGTATATTTTTGCAGTAACTTACGAGAAATTGTGTATATTTTTGCAGTAACTTACGAGAAATTGTGTATATTTTTGCAGTAACTTACGAGAAATTGTGTATATTTTTGAGGTTGTGATATTCCCTCTAGCCAGTAACTACGTTGTCTTTTTTGCCAGTAACTTCATGAAATCGTTATATTTTCACCTGAACACGGACAATTGTCGTATCAAATTATGCGTAACTCACGCAAAATTGTGTATAACTTTCGCGTACCCTACAACTAACTGTCTACTCTACTACTTTTTGGGGTCTACTGTTAACTCCTGACTACTCTTGTCAACTGTCTTTCCCTAACTACTCTTGTCACTGTCTAAACCCTAACACTCATTGCTCATACTGTAACCAACGCCATAAAACTATCTCTCCCTCCTAACTGTCTAACCCTAACTACTCTTGTCTAACTGTCCTAACCTAACTACTCTTGTCTAACTGTCTACAGTCAATCCTGTCTAACATGAATCATAATTAATTCTTTCTACTTCCCTAACACCACTCTCTCTCTCTGCTCTACCTCTACTACTCTCTCTACTCGTCTACCCTCTCTCTTGCTCTCAACTGTCCTCTTCGAATTATGATCTTCTCTTCTCTCTCTCTCCTCCCTCCTCTCTCTCTCTCTCTCTCTCTCTCTTCCTCTCTCTCTCTCTCTCTCTCTCTCTCTCTTTCCTTACCTTCACGCCCACGCCCTTCATGGGATAGCCCTGGAAGTCGCTGCGTCGCTGCAGCCTGCTGACGGAGGTGGCTGGGCGGTACCTCCCCCCAGCCGCCCACTCCCCCGCCTCCTCCACCACCACCCCGCCCTTGGGTCCCACCCGGTACGCTGCCATCACCTGCCAACGACCCAAACGTAGTAACAAGGTAGTTAGGTAGTTAGTGCGGTGTCAATAGGGAGTTTTAAAAGGAGGCTAGACAATTTCATGGATGGGGATGAAAGGTGGATGTAGGTAGTGTTAAGTAACAGGAACTACCTCGTGTAGGTCTCACGGCCTCTTGTAGCTTCCTTATTTTCTTATGTTCTTTTGTAACAAGGGTTTATGTAAGAACATTAACAAATAAGGAAGCTACAAGAGGCCGTGGAACCTATACGTGGTAGTTCCTATAACCGGTTTCATCATCAACTGTAAAGCAAACAAATTTCTTTTAACTTTTCATTGAACGTAGTATTTAAAAAAAGCTTTGCCTGTTTTGTTTCGTTAGTGATTTAGTTAGTGATCTGTGTAAGGGCCTGAGAGGGTTCGAAGGGATGTAGAAGTGAAAGAGGATTAATCTGAAGGGCGATTAGCAGGGATTTGGATAATACACCGGATTTCAAGGGCATAACAGACGAGTTTCAGGATTATTTTGACCGGATATGATGGAAATGAATAGCAGGTGTGTGGTGGTGGACGGCCAGGTGTTAGAAGGGGGTAAGGTGGGGGTAGAGGTGGGGGGGGGGTAAAGTGGGGGTAGAGGTGGGGAGGACAACTAGTGGAGGGGCAGGTGGGGGGAGTAAGGAGAGGGACAAGTAGGGGGTAAAGTGGAGGGAGTAAGGCTGGGTGGTAAGATGGAGGGATAGGTAGGGGGTAGGGGTGGGCCCGGTGGGGGTTGATCCTCGAGAAACTTCGCCTGCGTCCGAAAGAGATCAAACATTGCTGCACTATTTTGATTCATTTCTATTTTTGTCATTCTTTTGTCATTCTTTTGTCATTCTTTTGTCATTCTTTTGTCATTCTTTTGTCATTCTTTTGTCATTCTTTTGTCATTCTTTTGTCATTCTTTTGTCATTCTTTTGTCATTCTTTTGTCATTTTTTTGTCATTCTTTTGTCATTCTTTTGTCATTCTTTTGTCATTCTTTTGTCATTCTTTTGTCATTCTTTTGTCATTCTTTTGTCATTCTTTTCATCATTTCAAACGCACGGGTGCATATCAGTGTGAGGCAAAGTTACTCGACCTTCTACTGAGGCGATGAGCGTGAGGGAATGAGCCAGGGATGTGGGTGTCAAAACTGCAGCCACGCATTCGGACATAGACAATTCGAGACAATCCGCAGAGTTCAGCGTCCCTTGTCCGGGTCCTCCGCTCGTTCACCACCTCGCCGGCGGCGGTGTGAAGACAGGCTCGGTGTGTCGCGTCGCGGGTGTGATTATGTGCGTTCAAAATCGACTGACCATCCATCTATTAAAAGTGTATTGATCTAGTGTGCGTTAACGTAATGACCTGTCGTTGTCCACCTCGTCAAACTCTGCTCATCGTTTGGGTAAGTATTGGCGGCGGGGAAGTAGACAGTCTTGATGATGACCGTCGTTGATTGAATAGGCGATTAGCGGATCTGATACAATTACAGCGGAAGTTTGGCGTAAGACACAACTTGGCTTGAGACAATATTTATGATGCTACCTAGTATAGCTCATGGCGAGGACAAACAATTTTTTGATCTGAAGGAGAAAATGTGAAAATAAACAGACATTAAGTTGTTATTAGGTGATTACATCGTATTAAAGCAATAACTAAATGATTTGAATAGTGAGCAATACATTTTAAAGCATTTCCTTGTGTTTTCAGGTGAGTACCGCGCATGCACAGCCCATCGCGGCACAGCGAGACACAGCGCTGGAGCTCCTTAGCGACAAAGGTAAGTGCTGGTGTGTTTCCTAGGCGTCAGGGCGATAGGATGTTAGGATGTTAGGCTGGTAGCTATCATAACCCTTCCCTTGCAGGTACAAATTCTAACCCTTTCCCTTGCAGGTACAAGTTCTAACCCTTTCTTTACCTTGCAGGTACAAATTCTAACCCTTTCTTTCCCTTGCAGGTACAAGTTCTAACCCTTTCTTTACCTTGCAGGTACAAGTTCTAACCCTTTCTTTACCTTGCAGGTACAATTCTAACCCTTTCCTTGCAGGTACAAGTTCTAACCCTTTCTTTACCTTGCAGGTACAAATTCTAACCCTTTCTTTCCCTTGCAGGTACAAGTTCTAACCCTTTCTTTACCTTGAAGGTACAAATTCTAACCCTTTCTTTACCTTGCAGGTACAAATTCTAACCCTTTCCCTTGCAGGTACAAGTTCTAACCCTTTCTTTACCTTGCAGGTACAAATTCTAACCCTTTCCCTTGCAGGTACAAATTCTAACCCTTTCTTTCCCTTGCAGGTACAAGTTATAACCCTTTCTTTACCTTGCAGGTACAAATTCTAACCCTTTCTTTACCTTGCAGGTACAAATTCTAACCCTTTCCCTTGCAGGTACAAGTTCTAACCCTTTCTTTACCTTGCAGGTACAAATTCTAACCCTTTCTTTCCCTTGCAGGTACAAGTTCTAACCCTTTCTTTACCTTGAAGGTACAAATTCTAACCCTTTCTTTACCTTGCAGGTACAAGTTCTAACCCTTTACCTTGCAGTAAGAAATTAAATCCCTAAATTTTACCTCGCGGGATAAATACTGACCCTTAACTTTGCCTAGTAAGTGTACCATCTTTTTTTAACTAAGTATACAATGCAAAGCCAGGCTACGATGAGCAGCTGGCACCTGTGACACCCCCCCTCGAGGGGCAAATACTCACTGCGGTGCGGGGGACCTGGAGCCGCGCATCCCATGTAGACTCTTCGTCATACCAAAAATAATATAAAGTCCTCCCACGACCACTAGACGATGGAGCCTCAACCTCAGCCTCAGCCTAGCCTAACCTAACCTCAACCTGACCTAACCTAACCTAACCTCAACCTGACCTCAACCTTCTGTAACCAGTCTGCTTCTAATCACATCAGGTGGATGGGCCTTTGGGTCCAGGTGTGAAAAGGGAGTTTATCTCATGGGATTCCAAGGCTCTCCGTCTAGCGGACGATAAAGGCGAATTTCGCTTGGACATCAGTGTTTTGTACGTCCTTTTACCGAATGTTGTCAGCCACTTAGCATTACGGAAGTCATAGGCTCCACCGTCTACTGGTTGGCGGAGGAGCTTATATTATATATATCACTGGTCAACACGATATTTCTGGCAAAAGGTTTTAAAACAAATTCTAACTGAATTTGGGCTGCTGATTACGAATATGAACTCAATTTTTGTCTATCACATCAGATTTCGCGATATAGCATTTTTCAATTTTTGATGAAAATGACTCATCAGCCTATATATCGAAGGTTTCAAGATAAAAACACGTGATTTTTAGTAATACATTTTGTATATTCTTAATCAAGGAATTACAAAGATTACGAAGTCCATGTACAAGTAAATCAAATATAGTGACAGAATTGAAATAGAAAATATAAACAATACATATATATGGTGCACAGATCAATGGCAAGTAGCAGTTATGTGATTTTTTTTTTCTTGGCTGATCTCTGATGTACAGCTTCTGGGTTGTCTCTCATCAAGCTCCAGCAATAATCCGCCATCATATGTGAGTCCCACCGGCCTTGATACCGTTTTCCATTGTTTTAATGTCCTGATGAAAACGCTCCCCTTGTTCCTCGCTCACATCCCCAAGGTTCTCCGGAAACTTGTCCAAATGGCTGTGTAAATAGTGAACCTTGATACTCATTCTACATCCAAGATCTCGCAGGCTCATTAGTAGCTCTTCCACAATCTCTTCATAGTTGTCTGCTTTCTTATTCCCTAGAAAATTCTTCACCACATTACAAAATGCATTCCAAGCTCTTTCTTCTGTTTCATTCATTGATGTGATAAAATTTGGATCTCTCATTAGTGTTCTTATTTGAGGTCCATCAAATATTCCAGCCTTTTTCTTCTCTTCACTAAGACCAGGAAAAGTTGAACATATATAGCTGAAGCATTCTCCACTGTGATCAAGAGCTTTGACGAACTGCTTCATCAATCCAAGTTTTATGTGCAAGGGAGGAAAGACAATCTTCTTCCTATCCACTAGAGGATCATTGATGACATTCTTATCGCCAGATGCCAAACTCTGTCGCTGAGGCCATTCTTTTTTCACCCAATGCTCTGCTGTAGCTCTACTGTCCCAGTAACACAGAAAACAGGGGTATTTTGTGTACCCTCCTTGCTGACCTAAAAGAAAGTTAACCATTTTCAAATCGACACAAATTAACCACCCATGAACATGATATTGCAACCTCTCTAGGACAATCTTGATGTTGTTATATTCTTCTTTAAGTTTTACAGAATGACCTATTGGTACAGAGCCATACTTATTTCCATTGTGTAACAGAACACATTTCAAACTTCTTTTGGAACTGTCAATAAAAAGCCTCCAATCCCTTGAATCATATGCTAGCAGTCCCATAAAAAGAAGTAGCCCTTCTACATCAGTACAATAGACAAGCTGGCCATCTGAATGGAAGTACTTACGCAGTTCTGCTTCCCTGTTACGATAAAATGAGACACCTGTGCCGGGTTTCAGCATTCGATTATCTTGCAGTCTTGAAGACAACAGTTCAGCAGACTCTTTTGGTAGATAAAGATCTCTAACCAAATAATTCAAAGCAGACTGAGTAAACAGAATTGGTTTGTCACAATCTTCATCAGATGGCTGAAAAATATCTGTAGTGTCTTCTTCATCAGTGGGAGCAGGTGAGCAGAGATCTGTTTCATCATTTTTTTGAAGCTCAGTAAATATTGGTACAGGTATTTCTTCACTATGGGTAACTGGTCGAATAGCTGAAGGGATACTTGGGTATTGCAAATATTTCTTGTTTTTCTTATTGAAACCTTTTACATTGACAAGGCAGAAATAGCAGTCATCTAAATGATTGCTTGGTTCTCTCCAAACCATAGGCACTCCAAACTTAAGTTTAGCCTTCTTTCCTTGAGACCATGATCTCAAAGTCTCAACACAGGTTTTGCACACTTTGTGAGGAGCCCAATGCTTGTCTTGGTCTCCAGTGGTACTTTGAAGTACGCAAAATACACGCTCTTAACAAAGTCAGTAATGTTGCGCCTCTGATCTTCAAAGTAAAGCTTCCACAGATGTAGCAAAATATATTTGGATCATTTGAGCACTTTCTTCTGTGAGATGTAGAGGCCATTGTTAGAGCAGCAACACCAACTGCGGACAAATAAAAGAAAAAGAGTTGTTAGCTACCTGAGTTGTTCCTTGAATTTGCTACCCAACCACCTACACCTTAGGCATTGTTTCACAAAAAAGAAACAACAGGAGAAATACAATAAATAACTCAATTCAATGTAAAATTCAATAATAAAACACTACCTGCGGACGATTGCTGTGCAAGTTGAAATGTGTTTGTTTACTTTCGTATCATAAAGAATGGGAATGTTATGCATGTTCAAAGAAAACGAAGATATTCTCCAGTTTATTGGGAGACTGAATTAAAAATAAACCATATAATCCGGCCCTTTTGCTACACTACTCAATAGAAGGATACATTTTTCTTGAAATTCATGAAAATGGAATATATACCTATAGCGCAAAAACGTGATGTGATAGAGAAAATATAAGATTAGATTTGAATTCAGCACCCTCAAATTAGTCTAAAACTGTTCTTAAATTCCATGCCAGAACTTTTTTTTTTTTTTTTGTTGACCAGTGAATTATTCTTGGTATGACGAAGAGTATACTTACATTGCCTTTGCGTTCATCTCGATCATGATTTGAATTATATTTATTACAGTTGGAGCAACAGGAGATGTGGGGACGACCCTGCTGGTGAAGGTTGGCTGGTGAGGAACCTGTATAGGCTACTGCTGGTGACAAAAGATGAACGAGCCGATGACTATGATGATTCCGCGGGTGATTTTACTGGTATGGGGTATTGTATATAAAATGTTCTTTCTGCTGACCTATCACAATTATAGTAATTACAAAAAAAATGTTATGGTATCATTGAGAATATCAGACTTTCCTTGCATAATAAATCACGCAATGGGCTAATTCCTTCATAGTTTGCACGGTCCCAATGCATGTCCAATGTCGGTCCC
>JACEEZ010010270.1:2500-77500 GCA_016584305.1 Chionoecetes opilio | reverse complement strand
ATGTGGGTTGCGAGAATTGAGGAAACCTTGATGTAGGGTGATGGGTAATGGGTGAGTGAATGGGTGGGGTGATGGGTAATGGGTGTGGGGTGATGGGTGAGTGAATGGGTGGGGGGTGATGGGTGATGGGTGAGGGAATAGGTGGGAGGTGATGGGTAATGGGTGAGTGAATGGGTGTGTGGTGATGGGTAATGGGTGAGTGAATGGGTGGGGGGTGATGGGTAATGGTTGAGTGAATGGGTGGGGGGTGATGGGTAAGGCGTTAATACATACATTTCTACATCCATGATTTCAGGAAAGTTTGAAGGGGCTATCTGGAGAGTCTGTGTTTGGTGGGCCACACACTCTCCAGAAAGCTGTGTTTGGTGAGCCGAAGGCCCACCAAACACAGGTGGTGGGCCGAAGGCCCAACAATAGCCCTCCGCAGGAGCTAGCCAAAAAGTCCGCCCGGAGGGCGGCTTTGCGGCTAGTACAGTACATAAAGCATCTTGTATTCATAAGGTGTTCAGTGAGCCAAGTTTGTGTAGAAAATGTAATACGTGTGAGAGCCATTAATGGATTTTCTTGGGTCAGTAAATTACAGGCAGCATGGAGAAGAAAGATTAACGTGTATAAAAGTGAATAAATGATGGGAAGTGTATATATAAAGAGTGTCAAGACTTAAAGAAATATCGATAAATGTTATGTATCAGAATCATGCTACAACATGTCACTCAGCACTCCCTTGACTTAGCCATTTACACATTCAATAATCTATGACCTTCTCTCTGTGTACCTATTAATTAAGCTGAGTGCAGGTGATACTTATTATTGAGTTGATTAATAGGTGACCCGACGTATGTGTGAGTATGCATCTATTTGTATTCATCTAACTTATATTTTGCAAGGCCTGAGCTACACTCGTATGGCCCGGTCTGCATATCTTCATTTCATTATTCATCCTTAGTGCTTAGTGTTGGGGAAAGCCATCAGTGTGTGTGTGTGTGTGTGTGTGTGTGTGTGTGTGTGTGTGTGTGTGTGTGTGTGTGTGTGTGTGTGTGTGTTGTGCATTCGTTTGATATTTATGGTAGTATCATCAACACTATTTTTTTCTCTGATATCGTTGAATTTAGGTTTTTCCCGATTTCTTTTCCCGATTTGTTTTGTTTTGCCGCCTCGTTTGTGTGGGAAAAACATTTGTGGAAAGGAAGATTTATATTCTTTCATTGCGAAATAATTCTCTCTCTCTCTCTCTCTCTCTCTCTCTCTCTCTCTCTCTCTCTCTCTCTCTCTCTCTCTCTCCTCTCTCTCTCTCTCTCCTCTCTCTCTCTCTCTCTCTCTCTCTCTCTCTCTCTCTCTCTCTCTCTCTCTCACCTTCCTCCCGGTCAAGGATGAGGGTTACGGGTGACCAATCGAGGCTGGTAACGATGTCGTGGATGAGATGAGAGAGACAGGAGCAGGTAGTGGTGGTGGTGGTGGTGGTGGTGTTGGTGGTGGTGGTGGTGGTGGTGGTCGTGGTGGTAATTAGCGCCCATATAGACACACATACAATGACTAAGTAGATTTTTCTTTCTGCCATGGTCATTCTTTTACTTTACTTGCTGAGTTTTTTTATGTATTATAGTTTTTTTTTATTTCGTTGTTTTGTTGAATTAAAATCACGTTTTTTTATCATTCGTCTTTTTTTCATTCGTTTCTTGTTTTGTCTTTTTTTTTTTTACTTTTTTTCTATATTTGTACAGAGTCAATGTTGTTGTTTTGTTTAGTTCCTCGCCGTGTATTGTCTTCACGAGTAACTTAATTTTCAGTATATCTATTTACAATTTTCTCAGTTTTTCTTATATTTTCATAGTTTTTTTTTATATTTCTAGTTTTTCTTATATTTTCAGTTTTTCTTATATTTCTAGTTTTCTTATATTTTTATAGTTTTCTTTTATATTTTCATATTTTTTTTCTTATATTTTTATAGTTTTTTATTTTCTTTTCATATTTGTTTTTCTTAAAATTTCTCAGTTTTTCTTATTTTCATAGTTTTTCTTATATTTTCTAGTTTTTCTTATATTTTCATAGTTTTCTTATATTTCATAGTTTTTCTAAAATTTTCTAGTTTTTCTTATATTTTCATAGGTTTCTATATTTTCATAGTTTTTCTTATATTTTCAAGTTTTTCTTTTATTTTCTAGTTTTTCTTATATTTTCATAGTTTTTCTTATATTTCATAGTTTTTTTCTAATATTTTTCAGTTTTTCTTATTATTTCAGTTTTTTTTTTTTTTATATTTTCATAGTTTTTCTTATATTTTCATAGTTTTTCTTATTTTTTCATAGTTTTTCTTATTTTTCATAGTTTTTTTTATTTCATAGTTTTTTCTTATATTTCTCAGTTTTTCTTATATTTTCATAGTTTTTCTTATATTTTTTCAGTTTTTCTTATATTTTCATAGTTTTTCTTATATTTTCTCAGTTTTTCTATATTTTCAAGTTTTTCTTATATTTTCTCAGTTTTTCTTATTATACTTCATAGTTTTTTCTTAATATTTTATAGTTTTTCTTTTTATATTTTCAATTTTACCCCTCAAAGGGGGGCCGGTTGGTAGAGCTTTCGGGCTTCGAATGTAGCGTCCTGCATTCGGTCAGCGGTTCGAGCCCGCCAAGTTCGTCCCGGCGTTGGGGGCGCTTTGTATAGTCAATAACCTTGTAGTTGGTACTTGCAAAGTGTCTAGATAGGATCAAAGTATCTGATCTTATCTTATATTTTCATAGTTTTTCTATTATTTTCATAGTTTTTCTTATTCTCATAGTTTTTCATCCAATGTTTTCCTTTTTTCATCGATGTTTCGTAAAAATAATCAACAAACTCTTAACGAGCGTTGGCCACATAACGTGCTTTTCCCCGGGTTATCATTCCTACAAGTATTTTGAACTATCACGTAAAAAGAATTGACAAAAGAAATAAAGAAAAAATATGCAGAAGATATTTTCTAAATCACTTTAAAACAGTAAAATCTTCAGTGAATCGATGAGGACTTTCTTATAACAAACAAGTCAACTACGTGTCGAGGGGGGGTGGACACGGGGCAGGTCAGACAGGCGTCAAACAAGGCCCCAGGAGAAGTGAGGCGTGAGGGTGGGGGCACACACACACACACATGCCTCCTCGCCCTAACTGCAACACATTCTACCACCACCACCACAGCCAGTTTATTTGATTTAAAAGTGACACATGGCTTGAAAAAATAATGATGATTATATAATCAAGTTTATGAATTATTACCCTATGCATGCATGGTTAGCCTTCAAACAACGCGTGCTGTGCTGCGCTTTGCCGCTCTTATCACTCCCAAAGCATTCAAAGAACTATCGTACTCTGTCTAGTGGTACTTTGCTTTCACCCATCGCGTGCCCTTACGGCTTGTTATTTTCTTGGCTGCCAAACAACGGCCTCTCGCGTGGCCTTTATACACGTATATACAATAAACGTTATCACTGCCTTGAAGAAAAAAAAAATTGAAAAAAAAAACCCAGAAGCAAACACGGCTACAAAACCAGAAGCAAATTGCGGCCCCGAAGCCAGACAGCAGCAATCATCGGAGGGGTGCATCTGACACTGCACTATATGTGGGTAAGTCAGACTCTCCTCTGTCATGAGTTCGCTGGACTGTCTTCACACTGAACCAGTCAAATTTGGACTACCAGAATTCAGCTGTGGGCCGCCTAGAGCAGTAAAGGCTCACGTCACCAAAAATGAATTGGTGACGAATCTTATAAGACAAGACAGAGACTGCCATGGACGCTCCTGCAAAGGTTTATAACGTTCTTCCTTTTGTCGCATGGACCGTTATGGTAGAAATATCTGTGCACGGAAGTTTGCCTAGATGCCTATCATACTTATTACGCTGGTAACTTATAGTAGTGATAATAATATAGCTTTTATTCCGCACAAAGCTCTTTATTCAGTTTATTTTTCTGTAATACCAGCTCGACCTTGAAAACCTTGGCCAGCGGGTCTTAACATCTTGAGACACAGAATGCAATTTGCATTGTAATTTGGGTTCCATTAGACGGTTTCAATGAATATAAGCAATATTTTATAGATATGACCTGTTTAGTGTCTTTGTCGACTAACTAATTTGGTATATTCAGTTAGTTTTCGTAATTTTATGGCTAACAACAGACAGTTTTTTTATATAGCAAAGGAAATATCTGGGCGTGAAGGGGTTAAGCGGACGGTGGTGTTTGGGCTTCACCTTGAGGGCGGCAAACTTTTGAACAATTGGGACCGATGCCCGAGAGGAAAAAATCAATATTGAGAACAAGGCTCAGTCGAAGTGACGTCATTATCACCATCAATCATATAACGCTTATGAAAAAACGTACTTAGCTTTAAAAATGAACAATACATGAGTTTGAAAAGCAATTAGATATATATACATACAAATTAATAAATAATTAATAAACATGAACCGTTATACGCTTGGCTAACTTACAGAGAGAGAGAGAGAGAGAGAGAGAGAGAGAGAGAGAGAGAGAGAGAGGAGAGAGAGAGAGAGAGAGAGAGAGAGAGAAGAGGAGAGAGAGAGAGACGAGAAAGAGAGAGTACAGAGGAGAAGACCAGAGGAGAGAGAAAAGAGAGAGAGAGAGAGAGAGAGAGAGAGAGAGAGGAGAGAGGAGAGTAGAGAAGAAGAGGAGAGGAGAGAGAGAGAGAGAGAGAGAGAGAGAGACAGAACAGAGACGAGGAGAGAGAGAGGAGAGATAGAGGAGAGAGAAGAGAGGAGAGAGAGAGAAGAGAGGAGAGAGAGAGACGAGAGACGAGAGAGAGAGAGAGAGAGAGAGAGGAAGAGAGAGAGAGAGAGAGGAGAGACGAAGACAAGAGAGAGAGAGAGGAGAGAGACAGATACAAGGGAGAGGAGAGATAACAGGAGAGAGAGATGAGAGAGAGAGAGAGAGAGATGAGGAGAGAGGAGAGAGAGAGAGATGAGAGAGAGAGAGGAGAGAGAGAGAGAGAAGAGAGACAGATAGCAGAGGGAGAGAGAGAATTACAGGAGAGATACGAGAGAGAGAGAGAGAGAAGAGAGAGAGAGATGAGAGAGAGAGAGAGAGAGAGAGAGGAGAAGAGAGAGAAGCAGGAGACGTGAGAGAGAGATAGAGACAGAGACAAAGAGAGAGATCCATCAAAAATAATCAATCGTCAATGCAATATCAATCACTTCTACACATCAGCTATTTTCTTCTTAATAATTTACGCGCCAAGACCTCCCCGACGAAGAGCAAGACGGCGAAGAGTAGCCCCATCAAGAGGAGGAAGAGGGGCCCTTGGAGGTGATTAACGCTAAGAGGCTGGAATGCAGAGTCACTCCTATGTTCTCCTCTTCCTCTTCCTCTTTCTCTTCTATTTTCCTTTTCCCTCTCTTTCTCGCTTCCGCCATTACATCCTTACTCCATTTCTCGTACAGACCAGCCTACGCGAAGGGAAAAGAGTTGTGTGTTGTAGCCTTAGTGAGCGGTAACACGATAAAAGCAAAAACCAAACGATAAACCAACGATAAACCAAAGCAAAAACCAAACGATAAGCCAACGATAAAACCAAACGATAAACCAACGATAAAACCAAACGATAAACCAAAGTGAAAACCAAACGATAAACCAACGATAAAACAAAGCAAAAACCAAACGATAAGCCAACGATAAAACCAAACGATAAACCAACGATAAAACAAAGCAAAAACCAAATGATGAACCAACGATAAAACCAAACGATAAACCAACGATAAACCAAAGCAAAAACCAAACGATAAACCAACGATAAACCAACGATAAAACAAAGCAAAAACCAAACGATAAACCAACGATAAACCAAAGTGAAAACGAAACGATAAACCAAAGTGAAAACCAAGCGATAAACCAACGATAAAACAAAGCAAAAACCAAACGATAAACCAACTATAAAACCAAACGATAAACCAACGATAAAACCAAACGATAAACCAACGATAAACCAAAGCAAAATAAGATCAAGTAAGTGTCCATTTCTGTCTCTCTCCCTTTAAAACTGACAAAGAAAGGAAAGACAAGAGCTAAAACATGAGAAAAACACATCATTCGTTGCCTTGGTTGAGCGGTAACAATGATAAACCAAGAGGTAAACCATCATGTAATATCCTTGTCTGTCTCTATCTTTAAAACTGACAACGAAAGGAAAACCCAAGAACTAAAACAGAGAAAAAACATCGTCCGTCAATATACAGAAAGAAAACAGTAAGTGAGAAATAGAAAATGAGAGTAGAGAAAAAAAAACTGAAATCACCTTTAAAAACCTTAGCACAATTACTTCTGCATTTACTTAACTATCATTCCCTCACTCATGTCTTTCCTACTCACCTCTTTAACAGCCATGATATTGCGATCCACTTGAGGTTTGTAAGGCGCGTCGTGGGGCATGGGCCACCCAGACAGCCCCGGGATCACGCTGGCCCTCCCCAGGTAGAGCTTGGAGCTGCCGTCCCTCAAGGTGAAGCTCTCGGCAATCACCAGCTCCAGGTAGCGTCTCACCTGGATGTGCGCCTGTCTGGTGGTGGAAAGAAGGAGACAGTGAGATTATTAGAGGATGCAGATTCATTTATTTACTCTCTCTCTCTCTCTCTCTCTCTCTCTCTCTCTCTCTCTCTTCTCTTCTCTCTCTCTCTTCTCTCTCTCTCTCTCTCTCTCTCCTCTCTCTCTCTCTCTCTCTCTCTCTCTCTCTCATCTCTCTCTCTCTTCCTCTCTCTCTCTCCTCTCTTTCTTTTCCCTATTCCACCTCCCTCCCCCTTTCGGACTCACTATCGCTGGCCTCCCGTAACCCCGCCTCCGCCGACGCCACCAGATCCATGCGCTGCGCCAAGGCTTTGTACACGTAGGAGTCAGACTGGCTGTAGAAATCACGAAACTGGGCACCGTAGGGAGGCATTGTCACCCTGTAAACGGAGTAGTCCAGGAGCATCATGAGTCCCGTGGGAATTTTGGTATGAAAGCAAACCACTATGCTACTGCTTCAAGGGGACCCTAGTGCGTCACAAAAAGCTTGGTGGCACGCTGGGAAATGGTGCGGTCATATATTTTTGACACATTTAATGATTTCCATCAAATCGCTATTTTCCGACGCCTAAAAAGTAATACAATTCCAGACTATTCCTTTAGTTATGCTCCAATAGGGTCATATTTGGTATCAAACTGACCACAAGGGAACACTACATGCAAATAAAGTGTTTAATTGTTGGTATATGGGACAAAGCCTCAAAATAGTACTGAAAATATAGTTTTTCTTACCATATTTTGATTTTGGTCTCACTTGCCGCACTTCACTAAAAAAAAAAAATCTTCAAAATTGCAATAACTTATATGCCAATAAACAATATTATTACTTAGGTTTATTATTACTGGTTATATATTATATTTTCTACATACCAATGGCTTGATAATTTAATGAAATGTTCCCCAAAATGTAACCCTAGCCCCTAATTTATGAATTGTGTTCATTATAAGACATTTCTCAATGGTCATGTATTATTTTGTCTACAAATACTACTTTACTGCTTCTGCGATGATATAGGTTAATAAAACTTATCCCTTGGCCATCTTACCATGGTTATTCCCATTAAAGTTAGCATGCAGCCATAGACTAACCAGTACTTGAAACATATTTATTGCCATTTTTTTTCTGATATGTGGGAGAGCATACAATGCTACAAAATGGCATATTTTATATTTAATCTATGTATACTGTGTTCTATATTAACTGATGATATTACAAAATAACATTCTTCTCTTTTCAGATGAAGTGGCAGCTGCGGCACAAGAACAGAACTTGTCCTCATAGTTGATAGAACGTAGTCTACATTAAAAAACATTGATACCCAATCCTGATATATATGTGCTGACGGTCTAACTTCTCCCTCTGCAATCCCTAACAAATGCTTTCATAATCCATGGGATCACTTTGGCATCATTAGGATGGAACAGACAACACAAACTGTACGTCCTCCAGAGACCATTGCCAGACTAGACACTGATTATTCCTTGTGCATCATTGGCCAAACATCAACTACAGATACTTTAGTTGAGAGTCCCAGTGCTCACGAGAAGCTCTTACTATGTGTTAGAGAACGAGCCACCTATGGCGACAAGGACTACCCTGAGATCAGCCGACGCCTTGGAGATGCCACTTGCCTAGATCTCCAAGCAAGATCTGCATCATGGCACCGAAAATGTCAGCAGAACACTATTCATTCTGGAATGCGCAGCAGAGCGAAGGAACATTATGAGAAACGATTTAATTATCAACCAAGCGAATGCCAGACCCACAATCCTCTCAATCCTCGGCAGCATTCCCACGCTCTCGTTCAACGCCATATAATAGTGACCTGTGCTTCTTCTGCGAGCTTGGCTCAACGCGAAATAATCAGCTACACCTACTCGCCACTGGAAATGCCAGTGTTTCTTTCAGTGAAGCCATTGAAAAAAGTGGAGACGAACAACTGCGGGTGAAGCTCAGCACTGCTATTGATTCAACCGATGCACATGTCATCGATGCTAAATATCATAGGCGATGCTGGGCAAAGCACGTTACCAATGTTTGGCGCAAGTCATCATCAGAAGTTCATCACGAAAGCATTGCAGCTGAGATTGCAGCCGAAATCGGATTTCTTAGCATGGCAGAGGACATGATGCTGGATGGAAACATTCTGAACATGGCTGAACAACAGGAGGCTTTCCTTGAAATAAGATCTGCAAACAACGTTACACATCCAGAATGCACCCGGAAAGAAATAAAACAACTACTGCAGAACCAAATACCCAGCATAGAGTTCACCAAGCCAAAGCGAGTGAATGAGCCTGAAGGGTGCACCATCAAGGCTACCAGGGATGCAGCCATTCACTTGATGGAGGAGACAGACCATGGGACAGACTCAAACATGAAGGTGCTATACAAAGCATCTTCCATATTGAGGATCTTGCTTGGAGATCTAGGCAAGTGGCATCTCCAAGGCGTCGGCTGATCTCAGGGTAGTCCTTGTCGCCATAGGTGGCTCGTTCTCTAACACATAGTAAGAGCTTCTCGTGAGCACTGGGACTCTCAACTAAAGTATCTGTAGTTGATGTTTGGCCAATGATGCACAAGGAATAATCAGTGTCTAGTCTGGCAATGGTCTCTGGAGGACGTACAGTTTGTGTTGTCTGTTCCATCCTAATGATGCCAAAGTGATCCCATGGATTATGAAAGCATTTGTTAGTGATTGCAGAGGGAGAAGTTAGACCGTCAACACATATATATCAGGATTGGGTATCAATGTTTTTTAATGTAGACTACGTTCTATCAACTATGAGGACAAGTTCTGTTCTTGTGCCGCAGCTGCCACTTCATCTGAAAAGAGAAGAATGTTATTTTTTAATATCATCAGTTAATATAGAACACAGTATACATAGATTAAATATAAAATATGCCATTTTGTAGCATTGTATGCTCTCCCACATATCTGAAAAAAAATGGCAATAAATATGTTTCAAGTACTGGTTAGTCTATGGCTGCATGCTAACTTTAATGGGAATAACCATGGTAAGATGGCCAAGGGATAAGTTTTATTAACCTATATCATCGCAGAAGCAGTAAAGTAGTATTTGTAGACAAAATAATACATGACCATTGAGAAATGTCTTATAATGAACACAATTCATAAATTAGGGGCTAGGGTTACATTTTGGGGAACATTTCATTAAATTATCAAGCCATTGGTATGTAGAAAATATAATATATAACCAGTAATAATAAACCTAAGTAATAATATTGTTTATTGGCATATAAGTTATTGCAATTTTGAAGATTTTTTTTTTTTTAGTGAAGTGCGGCAAGTGAGACCAAAATCAAAATATGGTAAGAAAAACTATATTTTCAGTGCTATTTTGAGGCTTTGTCCCATATACCAACAATTAAACACTTTATTTGCATGTAGTGTTCCCTTGTGGTCAGTTTGATACCAAATATGACCCTATTGGAGCATAACTAAAGGAATAGTCTGGAATTGTATTACTTTTTAGGCGTCGGAAAATAGCGCTTTGATGGAAATCATTAAATGTGTCAAAAATATATGACCGCACCATTTCCCAGCGTGCCACCAAGCTTTTTGTGACGCACTAGGGTCCCCTTGAAGCACTAGCATAGTGGTTTGCTTTCATACCAAAATTCCCACGGGACTATATTTTGTGCAAGACGCTGCTGGACTAAAGGGAAAGTGCGTGGATAAGTGTCTTCGTTGTTCGTAAGTTCGTGGATATGTGTCTTCGTCGTTCGTAAGTTCGTGGATATGTGTCTTCGTTGCTCGTAAGTTCGTGGATAAGTGTCTTCTTTGCTCGTAAGTTCGTGAATAAGTGTCTTCGTTGTTCGTAAGTTCGTGGATAAGTGTCTTCGTTGTTCGTAAGTTCGTGGATATGTGTCTTCGTTGTTCGTAAGTTGGTGGATATGTGTCTTTGTTGTTCGTAAGTTCGTGGATAAGTGTCTTCGTTGTTCGTAAGTTCGTGGATATGTGTCTTCGTTGTTCGTAAGTTCGTGGATAAGTGTCTTCGTTGTTCGTAAGTTCGTGGATATGTGTCTTCGTTGTTCGTAAGTTCGTGGATATGTGTCTTCGTTGTTCGTAAGTTCGTGGATAAGTGTCTTCGTTGTTCGTAAGTTCGTGGATAATTGTCTTCGTTGTTCGTAAGTTCGTGGATAAGTGTCTTCGTTGTTCGTAAGTTCGTGGATAAGTGTCTTCGTTGTTCGTAAGTTCGTGGATAAGTGTCTTCGTTGTTCGTAAGTTCGTGGATAAGTGTCTTCGTTGTTCGTAAGTTCGTGGATATGTGTCTTCGTTGTTCGTAAGTTCGTGGATAAGTGTCTTCGTTGTTCGTAAGTTCGTGGATATGTGTCTTCGTTGTTCGTAAGTTCGTGGATAATTGTCTTCGTTGTTCGTAAGTTCGTGGATATGTGTCTTCGTTGTTCGTAAGTTCGTGGATAAGTGTCTTCGTTGTTCGTAAGTTCGTGGATAAGTGTCTTCGTTGTTCGTAAGTTCGTGGATAAGTGTCTTCGTTGTTCGTAAGTTCGTGGATAAGTGTCTTCGTTGTTCGTAAGTTCGTGGATAAGTGTCTTCGTTGTTCGTAAGTTCGTGGATAAGTGTCTTCGTTGTTCGTAAGTTCGTGGATATGTGTCTCGTTGTTCGTAAGTTCGTGGATATGTGTCTTCGTTGTTCGTAAGTTCGTGGATATGTGTCTTCGTTGTTCGTAAGTTCGTGGATATGTGTCTTCGTTGTTCGTAAGTTCGTGGATATGTGTCTTCGTTGTTCGTAAGTTCGTGGATATGTGTCTTCGTTGTTCGTAAGTTCGTGGATATGTGTCTTCGTTGTTCGTAAGTTCGTGGATAAGTGTCTTCGTTGTTCGTAATGTGTTTTTGTCATATTCTTTCGTATTATTGAAGTACAGTGTAAAGGTGAATAAGAAGTGAATACAGAAGTGAAGTGTATTAGTTGATTAGATATTAAATGGTTGAAGAAATGTCTTAATCTATCCAAACGAAAAACTGAAATACGATGAATATGAGTGAGAATATTTCCAAAATCCAACATAATTTTTTTTATCTAAGACACACATGATTGCTTAATTACACTACAAAAAAAGGTAAGCAGGAATAGCTCAAAGTACACTATTAACCCCATGAGGCCCAGAACTTAATTTCCATTGTAATTTAGCTACCATTAGACAGTTTTTAGCGACTATAAGCAATAATTTATAGATATGACCTGTTTAGTATCCTTGTCCACTAGCTAATTTGGTGTATTAAGTTACTTTTCGTAATTTTATGGCTAACAACAGACAATTTTTCATAGCAAAGGAAAGATCTGGGCGTGAAGGGGTTAAAAAGGAAACCAAGAATAGCTCACTTTTTGACGACTTCCACCAACTGCACGAGAGTTTCCGGGCGCGGCGGGTACTTCGGGATCGTGAGTGACGCCGTTAGGTTGCCGCGATACGCCGAGGCTATCACCAGGGCGAAGATGAGCCACGCCCCTAGCACCAGTCTGGCCGGCGTCCCCAGCGCCCGGCAGCCCACGCTCAGGTTTTGCCCCAGGAGCGTACGAAACACCTCATCCGCCAGGGGGGGAGAACGTGCGTTGCTAGGGTCACCGCCGTTCAGCCAAGTGTTCATCTGGTGACGCGGAAATACTCAAGGTTAATAAACTTACTATGAGAACTATGAGAACTATGATGCTATGAGCGCACCAGAGAAAAATGTCAGTTTAGCCATGGTGGGACCTTTTAAAAGTCTATTGATCTTGGAAATACTGGTCTGGAGGAGCGATTGACAGTCATGTGGGAATGTTTATGGAACTGTAGGTTGTGCTGTGTGATTCGTGGATTCGTGTTTTTAAGGTTTTTATATCTAAGCCTATAGAATTAGGCCTCATTCTAAAGGCTTTGTTTTATATTGTTTCCATATAGCCATGACGTAATAGCGAAAGAGTGTACGATACATGTAAATGCTAAAATAAAGTCGCTTAATACCAGAAACACAAAATCAAGAAGACATTTTCACACCAAATGACGGCTTTGAAGTATGAAAAGCCTATTTTTGGGTCCACGACAGAGCTAGTGCACGGCCTAGTTTAGTGCACTAGCTCTAAGGGGACCTAAAATGACGGCTTTGAAGTATGAAAAGCCTATTTTTGGGTCCACGACAGAGCTAGTGCACGGCCTAGTTTAGTGCACTAGCTCTAAGGGGACCTAAAATGACGGCTTTGAAGTATGAAAAGCCTATTTTTGGGTCCACGACAGAGCTAGTGCACTAAACTAGGCCGTGCACTAGCTCTGTCGTGGACCTAAAAGGAGATTATTACGCGCACAGTCGATGGAACACAGAACTCTATTTTATTTTATGTTTTTAACCCTAGTTTTTTTTTCGCGTTTTTTTTCTTATGTTAAACTGTAATAGATATAGAAGAAAAAAAGAAAAAAAAAAGGGCGTGAGGGGGCGAACGTCTATAAACTATCTTCATGCAAAGTTACGAACCTTATACAGGACGACGGGGACGAGGATCAGGGCCAGCAGGATGGAGAGCCACACCTCGTTGGCCAGCGGGTAGTACAGCCCGAGGAACTGCGGCCTGAGCAGGGGCTTGGTCATGCAGAAGGTCGGGGAGGCGTACTCGTAAGGGTAGGAGAAATCGTATCGTTTGAGGCGATCTGGCAGCACCGCGTGGATAATGGTAGCCATGAAAGCCTCGCGTTGCTCCACCTTCTGCGTCACCTACAGGAGAGGGGAAGAGGCTGTATTCTCTCCCGCAACAAATATATACGTGTTACATTACTCATCTGTCGACCTCTGAGTAATTTAATCTCCTTCCTCCAACATATACACATCCTTCATTTGAACTAACTAACCATCCTGCTGTAACAATCCGTGCCTTTCCCTTCCCTCACCGTTTCACTCTTTTTCTCTAACCCCTCACCTTTTTCATGCTTTGCCATAGTGCCATGCATATGACCTCTGACGTCTGCCACATTTCCCCCTTTATGGCATTAAATCACTCCATCAATCATCTATCGAGCTCATGTATACATGTTCACTGGTAAACTCCGGAACTCTCTCTCTGTTTCTATTTTTCCTCCTTTCTACGACTTAAATATTTTCAAGAGAGGAGCAACAAGACACCTCCCGAACTAAATTGGCCCAACCCTCCTTTTTATAATCTCTTACTATCTCCTTTATAGGCACTGGCAACTAAACGGGCTTTTTGGTACTTTTTTTTTTTTTCCTTGGCCAGTCCTTTTGATGTTAAAAAAAAAAAAAAAAGTTCAGGTGGAGGCAGCGTCCCGCCCCTCAAGGTCACCTCGTTCCAGTCAGCGGTGGGCGTGACGGCGACGCTGAAGTTGAGAGCGGAGGCCACGGCATGCAGCAACAGGTAGTCGGTGCCGTGGTGGGCGTCCCTCTCCGCCCCCCCGTCCTCCGCCAGCCAGTAGGGCGGGAAGGGCTTGGCCGTCACCTTCACCTCAGCGCCGTGAAAACTGAGGAAGGACATGAGGCTTATCACACGCAAAACCAAGGAAGCTAGAGACACGAGGAAGGTGATCCGTGAAGTAAAGTTTCAAAGCAGCGATTGTCTCTAGCAAAGCCGAGAGAGAGCCTTTTGACTTTTGAGAGAAACCTCCTCCTATAGCCTTGGTCTCTAGCTTCCTTGTGCAGAACCATCAGGCTTCGTGCAACATTCAGATCACGCCCTCGCCCCGCCCACGCCCCATTACCTGCCGCCTACCCTTCCGACTTGCCCACCTTCTCTAATCTCAGCAGTAGAAGATGAGGTCCCGTTGACTATAATAAAGCGTCAATGGAAGTGGTCATAGTGATGATAAGAGAAAGAAAGAAAATAAGAACATAAGAACATAAGAAAATAAGGAAGCTACAAGAGGCCGCGAGACCTACACGTGGTAGTTCCTGTTACGAAACGCTTGACTTACTTAGAGAATTTATCCTGCAGAAGGTGGGGGCGGTGGAGGAGGGTGGAGTTGGGCGAAGGCTTCCCCTCCCACTCCACCACCCGCTCCAGGCCGGGCCCCTCCTTCCTGTAGGGGCGGTACAGGTACACAGCCGTCCTGGACAAAAGAAACAACAATAATTGATATAATCATTCCCTCTAAACCAGCATAAATCCGCCGCCTTTCATTTTTCCATTTATTTGCCATCGTAAAAACTCCTCGTTATTTCATCACATATATCTTATCAACAAGCATTAATTCGCTAAGCCTTTGTATTTTACCATTCATTTGCCATCATAAAAAAACCCGTCAAATTCATCTCATATCTTGATCGTTATTTTGATTGTGTGAGCTTTCTATCAATCACAATTTCACTTGACATGTATAACTACCCTTTCCCACCATCACCATTTTCCATTTTCACTTATGTAACTGCCCTTCCCACCATCACCTGTCCTTCATCGCCTCCTGCAGGTTCAGTATCAGCGTGTTGGCCATGGTGAAGCTCCAGTGCCGATCCAGCAGCGGCGCCAGGCGGGAGGGAGCCGCGCGCACCACCACCACCAGCCGCGTGTCCCCCGCCAGGAGCCTCGTCGCCAGACACGCCTCCGCCAGAGGGGCAAGGAGGAGCGGGCAGGTAGCGGTCACCACTACCACCACCGTCAGGCACCAGGACTGCTGCCGAACCTGATTGGCGGAGAGGAAGACATCTAAGCACCAGTCTTTTTCTCCCTCCCTCCACTAAGTTATTATCCCTTTTCCCCCTCACTATCCTCACTTTCTATCTCTCATTTTTTATTAATAAATATAGTCGCCACTGCACTAATGTCGCCAGGCGCCATATATTACGAATTTTAGCATCACTACAGACTTATATGTGCCACTGAAGGGGCATGCACAGTAGTATAATGTACCTGTCTTCAGTGGCACATACAAATCAGGCTATTCAGCTCATCTCTTGTGGCACGATTGTGTTAATTAAAGGGAGGAACCCGTGGGACCTAATTCGAACCGACACGCAAAAACAGTAAAACCTATGATAATAATAACCAGAATAAGGAAATAGGAATACCCTTTCTACATTTATCTACGTAATATCAGCATAGCATGAAATCTACAAATGTTCTGATTTTTTTTTTTTTTTTATTTATTTACATCTATTACATAATATTCTGATGTTTAATTCGAACATACACAGAAAAGTAACAAAACTAACGATACTAATAACAAGAATAAGAGCATAGGAATACTAACCCTCTACATTCTTCTATGTAATATCAGCATAGCGTGGAATCTACAGATGGTAGAAAGATAGGTAATGAACATGCGAGACCTGATTCATTCATGTCTTACCTGCCGTACTTGACGCAACAGGGGAGCCAGGGAAAGGGCGGTCGTCGCATTACAAGGCGTCGCCACCACGAACACGGACCATCCTCCTGACGACGATCTGCCCCCCTCCTGTTGCTGTAATAGTAGTAGTAGTAGTAGTAGTAGTAGTAGTAGTAGTAGTAATAGGAGGAGGAGGAGGAGGAGGAGGAGGAGGAGGAGGATTACATAGGATTACATAGGAGTAACAGACACCAGGAGACCTATTGGTCCATAGCGAGGGTATCTGCTGAACTACATACTACTAACTATCAACTACTTGTAAGAAAACAGTTGGAAAATGATACCTTTGTCCCTAAAGAGGATAGGAACATGGAAGTTTTCATAGTGCAGAATGATAGGATATGAAAAATACTAACTACAACTAACCATACCACTACGACTAATCGATACGGGGGACTAGATACGAATTTGCACTACAATACCCATTTACTTTACAGTGCGCGTCAAGTCTGTTTTTTAATGTAGTTTATTGTGTTGGCTCCGACAACATTTGCTGGTACTTGTTCCATCGATCAACGACTCTAACATTGAAATAATTTTTACGGAGATCGGGGATGCAACGTTGACCGTTTTAGTTTTAAACCATTATTTCTTGTTGTCACTTGAGTTGAAAGCTCGAATAGGTTCTCTTGATTAACGACATCAAAACCTTTTAGGATCTTAAAGGTTTCTATCAAGTCCCCACGGATTCTACGATCCTTTAAGGAAAACATATTAGTTTCCGCAGTCTCTCTTCATAAGATGAATTTGCGCGAGATGGAATTTGTTTGGTTTGCTCTTCTTTGCACTGATTCCAATTTTGCTTGATCTTTTACGAAACAGGGCGACCAGAATTGAACGGCATATTCCAAGTGGGGCCTAACCAAGGACGTGTATAATTGTGTCATTACTTTCGGAGGAGGAGGAGGAGGAGGAGGAGGAAAAAAGAAAGATAGGATGTACAGTCACTCCACATAAATCGCGAACACACAGGCCTCGGATCCTCTCCTTCCATTTCCTTTTCGTATTTTCCAATAAATTATCGTTCATATTCTCAAAGTCTGTACAATGCATTCCTCCTCCTTCCCTGGGATGTTGTTAATCCCACGGGGCCATCTCTCCCTCCCTCGCCATCTCTCCTCTCTCTCTCTCTCTCTACTCTCTCTCTCTCTTTCTCTCTCCTCTCTCTCTCTCTCTCTCTCTCTCTCTCGCTCTCTCTCTCTCTCTCTCTCTCTCTCTCTCTCACGTCATCTTTTTCTTCCCTCCCATTACTCTTAAATTTCAGTAACACCTTTCTCCCTTTCTCCTTCCTCTACTCTTTTGTCTCCCTCCCTTCTTCCCTCCCTCTCTCCCTTCCCTTACCTGCTTCTTACAACACCTGTTCCTCCTACCTGGTGGTCCTTCTGTTCTCCCTCCTCCCTTCCCTCCCTTCATCTTTTCCTTTCTGTCTCCCTCCCTCCATCCATCCTTCCCTCCTTCCCTCCTTCCGTCCCTCCTTCCGTCCCTCACTCCTTCTCTCCTCCCTATCTCTCTCCCTCTGTTAGAGCTGTTAAACTGTCATTAGTGTAATTGCGAGACTTAAAACTATAATTACTATTCATTAACACCTACTGCTAAACAAGGCAATACTACCACCACTACTGCTACTACTATTACTACTGCTATGCTATGTTTGGCATAGCGTAGTAAACTAGTCATATTTGAATCGATCGTATATTCTAGAGCGAGAGAGAGAGAGAGAGAGAGAGAGAGAGAGAGAGAGAGAGAGAGAGAGAGAGAGAGAGGAGAGAGAGAGAGAGAGAGAGAGAGAGAGAGAGAGAGAGAGAGAGAGAGAGAGAGAGTATGAAAAATTTTGTAGTATAAAATTAGTGAAACAAACTATTGATTAAAGAAAGTATATTAATCATATTAATACGAAGTTCGTGTGTGCGTGCGTGTGTGTGTGTGTGTGTGTGTGTTGTACTGACTGAGTGCTGGTGAAGGCTAAGTGACTGCACATTTCCACTACATGCTTTATATATGGGTCCTGGCCCTGATATCTCCACTTAGCTTATAGGATGTAAATGGATCAGAAAGCCTTGCTTGAGGCACAAGAAGGATAAAGTTTTTAGCACCTCGAGACGTCACCTTATTAAAATGTCTTTAGTGGTTGGTTTGTGCAGGAGTTAAACCCATAATTACCAGATTAGCCTCTCTCTCTCTCTCTCTCTCTTCCTCTCTCTCTCATCTCTCTCTCTCTCTCTCTCTCTCTCTCTCTCTCTACTCTCTCTCTCGTCTCTCTCTCTCTCTCTCTTCTCTCTCTCTTCTCTCTCTCTCGCTCTCTCTCTCTCTCTCTCTCTCTCTCTCTCTCTCTCTCTGACACTATCACACAATGAGGAATATACACATACATAATGTAAAATTAAAATACTTTAATTATAGATATTTCCAACAATATTATTGGCTACATTCACACATCTACGCGCGGCGCACACACACACACCATACCACACACACACACACACAACACACACACACACACACACACACACCTTGCTCTCAGTGTTCGAATATATTTTGCTATAGCCATTATTTTTTCCGAAAACAAAGAATGTAAATATTTTAAAAGTTACTTCATCCTGTCTGATGGAGGAAGGACCCAGTTGAAGGGCTCAATGGAAGGAGGAAGGGAGGGAAAGAGGGAGGGAGGGAGGGAGCTGTTAAATTGTCATTAGCTGTTGGTGCGGGATTTAAAACTATAATTACTCATCAGGGAGCTATAAAGTCGGGAGGTTTTGAAACAGGTGTGGCTATTTAGGGGGGGTGGAGCGGGTCTCCAAGAGGAGACTGAGCGAACATTTGTAGACAAGGAAAAGATTTGAGAAATTGATGGGATTGCCTCGCCCCAAGTGTTCGCGAAGTACATGGCGTGACTGTACCTAAAGATGTACTAACAATGAAAATAAACTATGTAACAACCAATTAGGTTGTAAACCAATTAGGCTGCTTAGGGCAGTAAAGAGAGAGAGAGAGAGAGAGAGAGAGAGAGATGCACCATACCTGCAGGGGGGACAGCATGGGCGTGTGGGCGTCTGTCACCAGCACCCCCGAACACCTCGCTTCTTCGTTCTCCCGCAGGAGGGCGTGAACTCCCTGCCACGCCCTCCACGACACTCCCTCCTCCCCTGGGGCACGACAACACGAGAATAGAACACGTCAGACACTGGACCTCTCACACACATGAACACTAACTAATTAAAGAACTACTTATACACTTACTTAGAACTAAAACAATCATTCGAGGTTAAAATCAAAACACTCCTCCTTCAAACATAAAAACCTTAGAAAATAAGGAAGCTACAAGAGGCCGCGAGACCTACACGTGGTAGTTCCTGTAAATAACACCGTCACACACACACACACACACACACACACCTTCCTTCAGCATGAGACTGACGGAGGCGACGAAGGCAGAAGCGGCAACACAGAAGCTCCAGAGGACGCCCCACATCATGCCCTTGCACAGTCGCCCTTCCCTTCCTTCCCTTGCGTGGCACTGTTCGTATTGACCTTCTTTAAGCACGTAGGGCTACTGCAACAAAATTATTAGATAACCACTATATGAATAATTTCCAGTGCGTGGACATATATAATGGGAACGTTATCATGCTTCTGTCTCATGTCCTCACCGGGAGTCCTCATGAATGTTTTGGGTGTGATACTAGATCATGTTGATGAGGTCTCGGTTGATGTCTGTTGCGTGTGTGGAGGGAATCAGAAAAAAGTACAGTGTATCTTTTTTTCCCAATATTCGGAACTAGGTGAGGTGGTGAGGAACTAGGAAAGGAAAATAAGGAGCTAGGTGAACTATATAGATGAGTTTATGAAAGAATATCGCTTATTGGTAGTTCTTATATGCGAGACAGTAAGAGATTTTGTAGAGTTTGGGTTAAATGACATAGTTTTGGAGTGTTAGATCGTGTTTGTGAAATGTTGTCATGTCATTGAATGGGGTTACAAATCTAGGAAATGATACCTCTCGGAGAACTGAAGAAGGACTGAAATTGATTTACAAGGAGCACTATATATATGTAATGTATGTGTTGTACGTGTGTGTGTGTGTGTGTGTGTGTGTGTGTGTGTGTGTGTGTGTGTGTGTGTGTGTGTGCGTGTGTGTGTGTGTTCTTTTGCTGAGACCTAAAAATTTTCCTGCGCAAGATGTAACGAGTCGAAGCAATCAAGTTAGCTAAACAATACTTTCGTTAATACCATTTTCTCTCTCTCTCTCTCTCTCTCTCTCTCTCTCTCTCTCTCTCTCTCTCCTCTCTCTCTCTCTCTCTCTCTCTCTCTCTCTCTCTCTCTTACGTGTTTGGCCGAAAAATCTGTTACTTTTCTTAACGGAGATTGCTCGCGATCCTCTTTATCTTTCTTTTACATAACTGTCAGTCACCCAGGAGCGTCCCAAGAGTCTTTAAGAGTTAGGTGGAATTAGCGTCAGTAGTTTGAAGGTCAGGTCACAGTTTGAAGGGCAGCTCACTCACTGTCTGACCTTCACCTTTGAGACGCTGAACAGGTAAGATTTTGGGAGGGGACGAAGGAAGGACTTTTTCGTGTATAATTTTGGTACAGTTTAAGATATTATATTTATTTCTCTCAGGTTGATTTGCGTGATTTCTCCAATAAATAAATAATTAATTAGCGTATCATTGACAAGGTTGAAATGTGATTCATTTTCAAAGCAGCCTTTTTTTTTTTGTAAGCAATATTTTGTTTATTAATATCATAGGGGAGAGCGGGGCAGGTTGCATCGAGGGTAGGTTGCATCATTGCCTCTAACTCGCATTAACTTTTTTTTATTATTATTATTGTTGTAGTTGTAGTAGTAGTAGTAGTTTAATGTAGTAGTAGTAGTTTATAGTAGTAGTAGTAGTAGTAGTTTATAGTAGTAGTAGTAGTAGTAGTAGTAGTAGTTTATAGTAGTAGTAGTAGTAGTAGTAGTATTAAGACGATGTACGTACGTGTGATAACATGCGAGTTAGAGGCAATGATGCAACCTACCCTCGATGCAACCTGCCCCGCTCTCCCCTACATTTGGATTTTTCATCATTCACCGCTAAACAATGCACCCTATTATTTGTGCTATTTAAAAAGAAACATTCCATTATTCCTAGGCCTTTTCAGTATATATAGTGTTATGTACGATACAAATCACAAGACTGAAAGATATTGTAGCTATTGTTGTATCATAATGATTTACAATAGGCCGCGTTTGTCCTCGCTTAATCAACGCTCACCAAAAATGACCTCACCAAACCAAGCCATAACCTAGATCGTAAAGTACAGAGAAAAGATCGTAAAGTACAGAGTAAAGATCGTAAAGTAGAGAGAAAAGATCGTAAAGTAGAGAGAAAAGATCGTAAAGTAGAGAAAAGGTCGTAAAGTACAGAGAAATTATCGTAAAGTACAGAGAAAAGATCGTAAAGTACAAAGAAAAGATCGTAAAGTACAGAGAAAAAATCGTAAAATAGAGAAAAGATCGTAAAGTAGAGAAAAAAGATCGTAGAGTAGAGAAAAGATCGTAAAATAGAGAGAAAAGGTCGTAGAGTGAAATGATCGTAAAGTACAGAGAAAAGATCGTAGAGTAGAGAGAAAAGACCTTCTTTAACCTTACTTAAAGAAAGCCCACGTCACCTTAATATTTTTCCTCATGCTCGTTTATTATAGTTCGGTTTTTAATTTATCATCAGCAATGCCAGGCTGTCATATCTCTTGTTTTTTGGTATTTCTTTACAATAACTCTGCCACACGTAATAAATTCTGAGCCAGCAAGTACACACCGTTAAGAATCAAAGTCATCAAAATAACAACGCAAAGAGAGAAGAATAAACACAATGGCTGGATAAGACTATTTGCCAGATAAATAAGAGGCAGAGTTATGACCATCAGCATTAATACTGTATGTAAGGTGGTACACGAATGTCTTAAGCCACCCATCACTTTTTTACGTAACTCTCGATGTCACCTTAGAAGCATGAAATAGAATATCTTTGATCTTCATCGTATCCCATAATCTGTATTACTGGGATATCAATACTGATGAATAGTAGAATAATACTGATACATAAGATCCCAAGTGAAATAGCCATGGGAAGAGTTGTCAATATCGTTAATTAAGGAGACGAAGTTGAAGAGGACCTATGAAGCGATACTAAAAGGAGCATACGGTAAATATTGTCTTTTATATTCGTACTTTTGTCTCTTGATTGGTTTGAAATGTATCCTGACACACACGAAGGTTTCCAGGACAGATTTGATGATTGTTGTCATTCGTTTACTTTGTCCCTTCCCTGTGTCGCTCTTAAAACCCCTTCACGCCCAGATATTTACATTTGCTATAAAAAATAATATGTTGTCGAGCCATAAAACAACGAAAAGTAACTGAATATACCAAATTAGTTAGTTGACAAAGATACCAAAGACGTCATATCTATTAAATATTGCTTATATTAACTCAAAATCATCTAATGGCATCCAAATTACAATGGAAATAACGTTCTGGCTCTCAAGGGGTTAAAGCCGTAGTACCCGCATCCTTTGCTTCCCGGCCGTGCAACAGGTGGGATCATAAAGGCAATAAGTAATGTGTGGTAATGAACGTGTTGATGAGTTATCGATGATGATTTAGCAGCTAGTGTTTCAAATGATCAATTATGCTATTTGCAGGGTACTCAGGTTACGATTATAAGTTAATAATTATAACTTACGACTGTATTACTTCATCAGGATCTCTTTGATTAGTTATGCTCTATCGTGTTATGTTCATCAAGCAGAACTATAAATATCGTTGAAGTTAAATGTGTGTGTGTGTGTATTCATCTAGTTGTATTCATCTAGTTGTATTTTACAGGGCCAGAGCAACGCTTGTATGGCCCCGTCTCCATATCAACATTTATTTTTTTCCTTCATCCTTAGTGTTGGCCGAAGCCACCACCCCGGGAGGCGGGTCACAAACCCCGGCTAACACCCGGTACCCATTCACTACTGGGTGGACAGGGGCTCGGGTTTTAAGAAGACCGCCCGTCTGTCTTCGCTACGCCCGGGGATCAAACCCGGGACTTATCGGTTGTGAGCCGAGCGTACTAACCTTTACACTACGGAGTTCCCCAGGAGAGTGAGAGTGTGTGTGTGTGTGTGTGTGTGTGTGTGTGTGTGTGTGTGTGTGTGTGTGTGTGTGTGTGTGTGTGTGTGTGTGTGTGTGTGTGTGTGTGTTTGAGGCTTATTTTCGTTTAAACATACTAATTACTACGATACTACAACTACTACTACTGCATACTCTTACTACTAGAAGTGGCTGATTCATAGTTTCAGAGAGGATGAAACACATACATCAGAGAATAGACTTAAATACAGAGAAATTAATTTATCTCAAAAAGGGAAACACCAAAATCTACAATACTTCAATTCTACACGATAAATATGACATTCTAAATCCCTAAACCATCATTCCCAGGGGACAAAAAGCAAGCCTGAGAGAATAGAGTTGAAACCTAGGATAATATAAATATAGTATAATATCCTTGGTTGTATCTTAGCAAAGAAATAATGAAAACAAACCTGAAGAAACATGCGCAGGATACAAAATGTTTCTTATAAGTGGCTAAATAAAGCTCTTCAGACAAGCTATTCGTCTCATGGCCTCTTGTAGCTTCCTTATTTTCTTATGTTCTTATGTCTCGCGGCCTCTTGTAGCTTCCTTATTTTCTTATGTTCTTATGTCTCGCGGCCTCTTGTAGCTTCCTTATTTTCTTATGTTCTTATGTCTCGCGGCCTCTTGTAGCTTCCTTATTTTCTTATGTTCTTATGTCTCGCGGCCTCTTGTAGCTTCCTTATTTTCTTATATTCTTATGTCTCGCGGCTTCTTGTAGCTTCCTTATTTTCTTGTGTTCTTATGTTATGTCTCGCGGCCTCTTGTAGCTTCCTTATTTTCTTATGTTCTTATGTTCTTATGTCTCGCGGCCTCTTGTAGCTTCCTTATTTTCTTGTGTTCTTATGTTCTTATGTCTCGCGGCCTCTTGTAGCTTCTTTATTTGCTTGTGTTCTTATGTTCTTATGTTTCGCGGCCTCTTGTAGCTTCCTTATGTTCTTATGTTCTTATGTTCTAATGTCTCGCGGCTTCTTGTAGCTTCCTTATTTTCTTATGTTCTTATGTTCTTATCTTTCACGGCCTCTTGTAGCTTCCTTATGTTCTTATGTTCTTATGTCTCGCGGCCTCTTGTAGCTTCCTTATGTTCTTATGTTCTTATGGCTGGGAGAAGATAAAATCCCGAACCTGATCGCCGCCTATTCCTTCGTCGCCACCGCCTCCGCTCCCCACCAGAGGTCCCGCGTCAGAGCTTCCGGCACCCATAAAGATCTCGGGACGGTAACGCTCGCAGATGCTTTGCTTCACGCGTGTGTAGTACTCAACAATCAAGCGGTCGAAGTTCCCACGAGCCTGAATGGACGGGAAATATACATATGGGTTAAATTTGAAGAGAGGTTTGCAAAGTATTCAGTTAAAATTTGAATTATGTTAGAATATCCCATGCCAGCTTTTGTTTATCTATTTTTGTTGCAACGTAGCTATTATTATTTTTTCGAATGGCCCGTGTAGAAAAGAGGATATAGTTTTTTTTAAAGATTCATATTCCGATCACAAGCATAAGTATGTGCAAATGGGTTGATATTTACGCCAGACAGATAACATTCAGTGAAGTGAAATAGGGAATAACTACTCGAAAGTGTAATTAACGTCGGAAATAAGAATGAACGTAAAATTCAATGCATGCAATAAACATAAACGTGTCTTGATAATGGCGACAAGAGATAACCTAAAATAAACAATATAAGGATGCATATTCAAGTATAGACTAAATAAAAGGATTGAAATAGGGATCCAGGCACGAGAGAGAGAGAGAGAGAGAGAGAGAGAGAGAGAGAGAGAGAGAGAGAGAGAGAGAGAGAGAGAGAAGAGAGAGGAGAGAGAGAAAGAGAGAGAGAGAGAGAGAGGAAAGAGAGAGAGAAGAGAAGAGAGAGAGGAGAGAGAGAGAGGAGAGAGAGAGGAGAGAGAGAGAGAGAGAGAGAGAGAGAGAGAGAGAGAGAGAGAGAGAGAGAGAGAGAGAGAGAACAGAGAGAGAGAGAGAGTATGTCTCTGTATGAGAGACATACAGAGAGAGAGACATACAAAGAGACAGAGACAGACACAGACAGAGAGAGAGAGAGAGAGAGAGAGAGAGAGAGAGAGAGAGAGACAGAGAGCCGCGAGCGAGAGAGCATCAATCAACCATCAATCAGTCTTCACCCTCTGCTCACCATCTGCCTGCGGTCCACCCGTATCTTGGGCGTCCGGGACAATACGATGCCGTTCTGTCGGTGGGCGAGCAGGAAAGACTGGCACATCACCAAGCCCGCATAGTGCTCGTAGTCGGTGTCGTGAATGATGAAGGCGTACGAGCCGGCCAGGTCTGACGAGAGAGAGAGAGAGAGAGAGGGTGAGAGGCAGCGAGCAATTGGATAGTTAACGGATAATTCTAGTTTTATGAAGTATGTGTTTACAATATGTCGATTCTATTTACTGTATTTCAGGTCTGACAATGGAGAGAGAGAGGGTGAGAGACAGCGAGCAATTGGATAGTTACCGCAGAATTTGCGTTTTATGAATTATGTGTTTGTAATTTATCGAATTTTTGTACTGTATTTATAAATTTTCACCTATTTTGAGTTATTCTATACTGTAAATGCATGAGTAATATTTGTGTTTGTGTTTTGTATCGAAATTTTTGGATGAAACCAGAAAAAATACATTAGTAAATCAAAATCATATAAAACGTATTAAATAACCTGTCAAAATTGGAGGACTTATTGCTGTAGAAATAGCTTTACTACTACTACTATCACTACTACTACTACTACTACTACTACTACTCACTACTACTATTACTACTACTACTAGCTACCATTACTTTTGCTAATGATGTTGATAATAATGATAAGAATGACAATGAAATAACGTTATTTTTACCGGTGAAATATGTGGATGAAACCAGAAAAAATGCAATGGGTAAATCAAAATCATATAAAACATATAAAAAAAAAACTGTCAAAATTGCAGGACTTAGAATACTGGTCTGGTATAACCCTTGATTCACATTCTCAGTACTCACTCAAGGGCCAGTTAGATTAGACTTTTATTAGATTAGATTATTGAAACCAGAATAAATACATTGGGTAAATCAAAATCATATGAAACGAATGGAAAAAAAACCTGTCAAAATTGGAGGCTTATAACTCTGGTATGATTCACATTCTCAGTACTCACTCAAGGGCCAGTTCACCCTCAAGTTGCCCGAGCCATCAGAGCCCTGCGTCAGCGTGGCCTGGGTGAGCGAGGTGCCGCTGATGCCCGTGGCGCTCAGGAGGCCCGATCCCTTCGTCTCCTGCAGATACCACGTTCCGTTTTCGTTGCCGCGCGTTATGTTCCACGTGACGCACTCGTCCCGCCCGTCGAAGCTCTCCATGACGTACCACAAACCATGGAACTGTGAGGCGGGAACAGGGTAGAATAGATAAACATTAACGATAGATGAAAATAGTTACGCACTGATGATAGCTGATTCTCTCTCTCTCTCTCTCTCTCTCTCTCTCTCTCTCTCTCTCTCTCTCTCTCTCTCTCTCTCTCTCTCTCTCTCTCTCTCTCTCTCTCTCTCTCTCTCTCTCTTTTTCTCTCCTCATTTATACTTTCCTTCTTTCTTTCTCTTCTCTCTCTCTCTCTCTTCTCTCTCTCTTTCCTCTCTCCTCTCCTCTCTCTCTCTCTCTCTCTCTCTCTCTCTCTCTCTCTCTCTCTCTCTCTCTCCTCTCTCTCTCTCTCTCTCTCTCTCTCTCTCTCTCTCTCTCTCTCTCTCTTCTCTCGCCGCAGACATTTACAGTACAAAAAGAATCCGCAAAATAGGTGAAAATTCATAAATACAGTAAAACAAAATCGATAGGCTGCAAACACATAATTAATAATACTCAAAATCTACGTTAATCACCCAATTGCTATAAGAAAAATCTACCTATGAACACCTCACACACGTAACAAAAGGTCATCAGCAAAAGGTTGATGTTAGTTTTTGTAAGAGATGTAAATAAACTGAACTAAAAGAAAAGCATCGCCTCACCCGCTCCATGTCCAGGGTCTCCACGGCAGGAATCTTTGGACAAGACCCGGACTTTAGCTTGAATGCGAGGCTCGAAGGCATCACCACCATCACCACCACCATCATCACCACCAGCCTCATCACACCAGCCATCCTGTAACTAAAGAACATCATTATTGTCATCACGTTCACTGTTAGTATTTGTTTCGTCACTCAAATCATTTATAATCCTATACAGAAATTTGGTGCTTTTGTGCCGTTGTGATGATTTTTTGATTCTGAAATGTGTAAAAAAATAAACGACATAAGTTATCGGCATGTAAACATATTATATTTTATTCTATATGACGATAGAAATTTTCATGAACTCCAACACCCCTGAGAATCGTGATATCAATAAAAACCTTCATTAAATTCCATAAAACATGCATTAACTTAAGATACAAAACAGGCAAACACAGACAGACAATGTAAGATTTTCTCTCACACAGACACTGGAAAGAAAAATATATATATATATATAACAAAATACAGACAACAAAAATTAAATCACACAAGATACTGAAAAAAAAAAATCATACTGAAAGAAAAAAAAGTTACATGTACTAGATAACGAAAATTAATAGTCACACAAGATATATAAAAAATAAATCATACAAAATAAAAATAAATAGTTTAATGTCGATAACGTAACTCACATCACACAACAGATGCTAAAAAAAAAAGTGCAAGTAACTATACAACAAACCTTTCGTAAATACAGACCAACACTAAACCCCCTCTGCTCAGCCTCCGCATTATATATACTCAGCGGGGACAACAATCAGTTATGCCTCTCAAATATGATGCAATTCCCCCATCCCTGCTATTACAGTCGAAAATCACATGTTAGGCTCACCAGAACCAGCCTCTAGCGCTCCTCTGCCTCAAATAATCGCCGTAATTTGGTTGACAATGGAAGGCAGGTTGGCTGAGGTGCTTCCCGTGAAAATTCGTTGAAATGGGTGAATGAAAATTGTTTATGATGAGAATGGAGGGAAGATTCTGAAAACTTTCTCTCTCTCTCTCTCTCTCTCTCTCTCTCTCTCTCTCTCTCTCTCTCTCTCTCTCTCTCTCTCTCTCTCTCTCTCTCTCTCTCTCTCTCTCTCTCTCAGCAACATGAAAGATAAGGGAAATAAACAGAATAAAGTAAATAGCAAACTAATATGAGTGGCAATAACAGAGAAGGAGGAGGAGGAGGAGGACTATCGTTAAAATATAAAAATAAAGTAAAACGCAATGGAGAGAAAGTATGAATGACTAAAGGAAGAATAGAATAGAGGAAAGAAAGATCAGGACGTATTTAAGTATACATATAATAATAAGTAAGTAGTATTTAAGACGCAGAAAGTAAAAGGAAAGGAAAAGAAGGAAAGGGAAATAACTTATGAATGACTACAGGAAGGATGGAAGAAAGGAAGGAATTATTAGGACCTACGTATTTGCGCCATCTCGTGACCTTCATCCCACCCACCCACAGCACACTACGCTTACATCTGGCCACGGTTCCATCGCTCATTGTGTCTGGGTTTTTATCGAAGCGGAAATGTAATAAGGACGAGGTCTTGCGTCGCACACTAAGGACAGGATGTTAGTTGTCCCGCACCCGCCTGCCTGCGTCGCCCACCTGTGTGTATGTATCCAGGTCGCAAGTCCTCACTCAAGGCTCATCTACTCCCTGCCCTTGACGCAACTCTTATTAACCCCTTCACGCCCAGATCTTTCCTCTTCTATGTAAAATTGTCTGTTGTAAGCCATAGCATTACGAAAAGTAGCTCAATATACCAGATAAGCTAGTGGACAAGGATACTAAACAGGTCATATCTATAAAAAATTGCTGATCTTCATTAAAAATCGTCTTATGGTATCCAAATTACAATGAAAATTAGGTTCTGGGCCTCAAGGGGTTAAGAGGCCCAGAACGTATTTTCCATTGTAATTTGGCCACCATTAGACGATTTTTATGAATATAAGCAATATTTTATCGATTATGACCTGCTTAGTATCCTTGTCCACTACCTAGCTAATTTCGTATATTCAGTTACTTTTCGTAATATTATGGCTAACAACAAACGATTTCAGACTTGGGCGTGAAGGGGTTAATACGCGTTTCAGTTCGTAAATTCCTGAGAAAGATGTTAGATACGTCTCTATAGAGGATTTGCTTTGAGTGTGTTTAGGTATTATACTAGATTAATATTTGAGCATCTGTATTTTGTATTTCATGCTTATTTCGGGCAAGATTAGAAAATTATTGGTGAAAAATAGCAAGTTTTTTTATTTTTTTTACATTAATTGTGCCTATAGCGCCTGTAGGCAGTGGTGACCCAGGGCTCGGATGGTAGGCTATGAAGGTTCACTTGAGGGCTCTGATGGTTGGTCCTCGCCCGTGGTGGCGCAGGCAGGATTCTTATAGTGACGCCTGTGACATGTGGCAAAGTATGGTTTGTTACCTAACTTTTCTCTATGCATGCTTCACTTTTGTTATTATTGTTACTATCGTTATTATTATGACGACCCGTAATGCTGGAATGGCGCATAAATCTGTCTTTAATGTTTACCTTGTGTCATGTATAACGGCCATGAACGCGTAAACATGACAGGCGTGTATGCACAAGTTGTCATACACACACACACACACGTAGGAGCAGGGTTGTACCACCACTACTACCACGGTGCTACCACTATTATGGCTATATTGCTACTGCCAGCTTTTGTAACTTGTAAGTGAAAAATATCGAGCCACAAGCTGTAAATAGGGCTCGATTCTACACGTGTCGAACGTCTGACAGCTACCACCAAGCTACAGTAGTGTGCGTGTGTGTGTGTGTGTTTGTTTGTATTTTGCTCCATTACAAGAAGGATAGACAATATACCAATCAGAAATACCTATTCGGCCAACTGTTACTCACAATACTCGAGATTAGATTCCAGCGCCTTGGAAGTCCTCCCCGCAAGCTTCTATATTTATAGTAAGGCGGAGTCGGGGAGCTACCTAAAGGCGCGGCCCGTGATGTCCCCCTCACAATCACCTGGCAGCACCCTCCCCGTGGCTGTCCAGTTCCCCATGAGTAATATTTCATATCTTTAGTACAGTGATAAGTAAAGTGACAATGTATCTTGCAAGGGTAGTATGCGCGGTGGTGGCGGCGGTGGTGGTCGGGGCCGCGGCGCTGGCCGACGCTCCGCCCGGCGTGCTGGTGCAGGTAGAGGCCAAGACAATAAACACGGTAAAGATGCCCGGCCACTCCTGCGACACCCATAGCCTGAAGGAGACCAAGGAGGCCCGCCAGGCACCCAACCCTCGGCCGCAGGGAGACCTTCACAACACGCGGCCACCTCCTCACCTTCCCGCGGCGGCCGTCACACCTCCTCAAGGTCACCCCAGCTCCCCCCGGCCACGCCACACGCGCGCCGCACAGCAAGGCAACCTTCCCGCGCCTCCAACACCCTCGCCCCGCCGCAAACAACACAAACAAAATAAAGCTGATCGAAAGTTTGTGCTGGTTAAAGTCGAACAACAAAAGGCTGAACAAAACAAACTTGATCCACAGAAACTTGAGCAGCAGCCGCGAGGTTTGCGACGGCGGCCCCAAAAACAAAGCTGCTCTCGGGAAAGATGCCAGCAGCAGCAGCTCGAAAGACGGCGTGTGAAACCGAAGACTAATCTGCGGCGGCAGCACAAAGAGCAACAGTACCGTCAGCGGTGTACAGAGGAACAGCAATTACGTGCACAGGTGCAGCATCTCGAAACAAGCCTAACGAATCTGCGACAAGAACTACAGTCTGAAAAGATGAAAAATGCCAACAGGGCGGTAAATGTCAGTGAGGAAGGGAGCCAAGGGACAGTTGTAAGGATGCATCTAGTGTGTCAGGTGCGGCAGCAAACGCCACCAGGAGGATGCAGCCAGCAAAAGCCCCCTAAACAAACCTGCTATCCATGTCAGTGTCCAAAGACTCATCTGCCCGAGGTGAATCCCTTAAAGGTCCCTCTGCAGACAGTCTCTCCACCGACAGTTTCACCCCAGACTGCTGCTTCCCCACAGACAGTCCCTTCACACAGTCCCTCCACAAACACCACTTCTTCCACTAACACCCCAGCAGTTGCCATCCCCTCCACAACACCACCTCAACAGAAAGCCCTTCTTCCACAACCACCACCTCAACAGAAAGCCCTTCCTCCACAAACACCACCTCAACAGAAAGCCCTTCTTCCACAAACACCCCCTCAACAGAAAGCCCTTCCTCCACAAACACCATCTCAACAGAAAGGCCTTCTTCCACAAACACCACCTCAACAGAATGCCCTTCCTCCACAAACACCACCTCAACAGAAAGGCCTTCTTCCACAAACACCCCTCAACAGAAAGCCTTCTTCCACAAACACCCCCTCAACAGAAAGCCCTTCCACAAACACCACCTCAACAGAAAGGCCTTCTTCCACAAACACCACCTCAACAGAATGCCCTTCCTCCACAAACACCACCTCAACAGAAAGGCCTTCTTCCACAAACACCACCTCAACAGAAAGCCCTTCCTCCACAAACACCCCCTCAACAGAAAGCCTTCTCCACAACACCCCTCAACAGAAAGCCTTCTCCACAACACCCCCTCAACAGAAAGGCCTTCTTCCACAAACACCCCTCAACAGAAAGGCCTTCCTCCCAACACCCCAACAAAGCTTCCACAAACCCACCTCAACAGAAAGCCTTCCTCCACAAACACCCCCTCAACAGAAAGGCCTTCTTCCACAAACACCCCCTCAACAGAAAGGCCTTCTCCACAAACACCACCTCAACAGAAAGCCCTTCTTCCACAAACACCACCTCAACAGAAAGGCCTTCTTCCACAACCACCCCCTCAACAGAAAGGCCTTCTTCCACAACCACCACCTCAACAGAAAGCCCTTCCTCCACAAACACCACCTCAACAGAAAGGCCTTCTTCCACAAACCACCCCTCAACAGAAAGCCTTCCTCCACAACACCACCTCAACAGAAAGCCCTTCCTCCACAAACACCCCAACAGTTGCTATCCACAAACAATCAAAGTTACAACCAAACGATACAAAGTGAAGCAGCTTGCACAGACACAAATCTACTGTTTGGTATGCAGTGCCAAGTGGGGGTCAGGGGACACGTGGCGCTGCACAGTGAACACTTCAACATATCTCATGGGGTGATTCAACCTCCCGTCAATCTGGTGTGTTCATTCACAAACCTGACGAGCCACAACAGCACCAATGAGAACACTCGCTTGGAGGACGACGTTAACTCTACCGGCAACAAGCACTGCTGCTGCTGCAACCCTGACTCACAGGTTGATGTACCCCGTGAATCCTCCGAGTCATAAATGATTCTTTAATGTGTTACTTGGAGGGCTCACGAGTGTCCTGTGGAGGGCAGGCCAGCGTGTGGTGTGGCTTAGTCCACGGAACACTATGTATCACGATGAAATTGAAATAATTTCACCATAACTAAATTGACATTTTATTACGTTCATATGAACATATATACAGATATAACAATATAGAGAGATTTACAATAATATCTATGGTGTGATTTTCAGGTGGAACGTATCAAACAAAATGCTGAATCATAATATACAGTACATAACAAAAACCCAAATTTGTCTTTCAACATTTATAATGACATCAGTAATCACCTGAAATAAAACAAGTGTAGCATCAACACGCACTACCCAGGATGATTACTGCCAGGCACATAAGAGGCTACAACGCCTGTCTCTTCTACACCTATCTTGGCACTCCCCTTGTGCACACTCATTCACACACACACAACCACACAACCACACACACACACACACACGCACACACATACTTGAATAATCTCTCACTAATTATTTTATTGCTCAACATGTAAGAGTTTGAGCTGAAGTTGTCTTCCCTATTAAGGTAGGAAAAACATTACAGTAAGAAAGTTTCCTTCACCCATAGTTCATCAAGGACTGGGAGAGTGTCCAGCCTTGCAGCGTGCACCAAACAGCAAGGGTAGAGAGAGGCTCGAGGGAGAACAACCAGAACATAAAGAGACATTCCTGGATACCTTCCTCATCAAGACAATGCTTCTTGAGTTTATCAGGAAGTGAAATAAATAAATACTCCTTCCCTGACCCAGCATACACATACAAATTTCTATGTTAGCATTTCTCCACCTCCACATGGTAAAACATTCCAAGAAATCATAAAGGGGATTGATTGATTGTGATGCCATAAAGGGGGAAATGTGCCAGACATCAGAGGTCATATGGCACTATGGCGAAGCATAAACAAGGGGAGGGTTAGAGAGAAAGAGTGAAAGGGTGAGGGAAGGGGAGAGGAACTGAGAGTAGGATCAAACTGCTAGGGTTGGGAAGGAGAAAATAAAGGTCCTCACAGAATTTCTTAACAACATAAAAAAAACTCTGCCTTTTGTTCATCCTAGGGACCAAGTCTGCGTCAGCTAGAACAGGTACATCTGAGGTAATAGATACTTTGAAGTGACGTCAGCTTCAAATAGTGGTTAGTATTTCGGCGGGAGAGGTGCATTGACCCCTTGCTGAGGATAAAATAGTCTGAGTATTTGCTGAAGGTTTGTTATTGTCCTGTCAAGCATGAGCAACAGGTAGCAGAGCATAAGTCATAGCATCTCAAGCACTCCAAGGTTTCTTTTCGTTCAGAAGACATAAGAATTCAACCTTAAAAAAGTTCAAAACGAAGCCAACAACAAAACAGCAACTATAGTCTATTTTTTTTATTATGGTCAAAATGCACTAATCAAGCCACGCCCCCTGCCTCCCCTTCTATTCTACGTGGCAGCTGATTGGTGCATTCCTCGTATCATCACTTCCAATCACAATATCTTCACTACTTAACAGCACGTGACCATTGGACAGAGCAATCTTTACTACAAAGGGAGTTTTGATTTTGTCACCCTCTGTAGTGAAGATGCTCTGTCCAGTGGTCACGCCGCTGTTAAGTAGTGAAGATATGGTGATTGGTGGTGATGATACGAGGAATGCACTAATCAGACGCCCCGTAGAATAGAAGGGGAGGCAGGGGGCGTGGCTTCCTTACTGCATTTTGACCATAATAAAAAAAATAGACTATAGTAAGGGTTGTATACACTCAATTTTTACATTATCATACACTCAAATATACTACATATCACAAAATTCAAAATGCACAAATATTGTGCTGTTGTACATATCAATCAGTACATCATCAGGGCACCTTACAATAACTATATAAACTGTGCTTAATATACATATCACTCTATGGTACTTTGGTTGTATTAATGCAATTCATATAGTACAGTATTTTGTCATATAATTTCACACCCCTTTTGAGAATGGCATGAGTCAAGGCAAGGTTTCTGAGCTTTGTTTCCACGGCCTTTGTTGAGCCGCTTCACTGCACTGTCTTCCAATGGGACTGATGAGAGAGCCAGGTACTTGAGCGGGACATGTATAACCCTCAGGAGGCTATCTGTCTGCCCTTCACTGCCAATGGTAATAAAAAGTCTGACCACAAGTGAAAAATGCTTCTGCTCACACCTCTGAATAGTAAACACCAAGAACTCCAGTAACAGAACAACCAAGTAGTATCTGGGGTGTTAGTCCTGAGGGTGGCTAAGAGGGACACCACACACCACACACACACACATGCACACACACAACTAGGTGGGTCTATGGGTCTCACTAACAGGCAGTATAGGTTGTAGTATTCCAACACTCCTCACAGTAGCAAAAACCTGACAGGCATTCAGCAGCACCCCAGCAAGGGCTACCGCAGGGAAGACCACCGGCATAATACTGCATCGAGAAAATACTGCTACTGTTTCATAAAATGTTTAGACACAACATCCCGTCCCACCGTTATACTAGGTTACAGTGTGCTGCATGGAGGCCAATGCACCCCCAATCAAAGGTAGGCTGTTGGTTTAGCTCAGCCCTGTATACTGGCAGACCAACCTTCTATTGTTTTAGCTCAGCCCTGTACACTGGCAGACCAACCTTCTATTGTTTTAGCTCAGCCCTGTACACTGGCAGACCAACCTTCTATTGGTTTAACTCAGCCCTGTACACTGGCAGACCAACCTTCTATTGTGCCTGACCAGTATGTTTCAGTGTGCCTCATCACCCCCTTCAGTCCTCCTCACGTCCTCCAGCCTCAAACGTCAGTCACGGTGATTTCCAGCGGCGGGGCAAACTTCCAGGCGTGTTGGTGTGCTGGAGTGATGTTCTCGTAGAAGGACGTCTGCACCGCCGCCGCCGCGGGGGAGCACGTCACCTCCACCTTAAACACCCCAGCTGTGAAGAACACCAGTCCGCAGCAGTGTCGGAACTCCTCGCCTTCCTTCAGCTGCACAGTGAGGGCAAACATAACCTTGTTAGAGGTCATGAAAAACTACCAGGTTCAGTATACAATCGACCTTCGATTTAACGGACTTCGGATTCAACAGTCTCCATCTGCTACCGGAAGAGTGGACCAAGCCATTCAAAAAGTCCGTTGCTAAATTTCTAATTTTTTATTTCTTTTCATTTGAGCCTATAGTGCCTGTAGGCAGTGACCTCCAGGGGTGGGATGATAGGTCCTGGAGGTTCACTTGAGGGCTGTGATGGTTGACCCTCGCCCGTGGTGGCGCAGGCATGATTTTTATACGTAGTGGTCAGTGCGTCACGCGGGGCTAAGGGACTAGCCCCCCAAGTCAAGGACTCAGCCCCCCCAAATTGCTGTGTAGCCAGCTACCAAAAACAATACAGGATTATTTTATCCAATTTTTCCATGCCTGTAATGCAAAACCTTTATTTTTATCAGCCACTTTTATAGAAACTAATTGGTCTGAGTGTTTCATTTAAATTGTTGAAATCATGTTTTGCTAAACCACTTGGAAATTCTAAGTATATCTCTAATATTGAGAGATATTAACATAAGAAAAAATAATTCGAAATTGCTTATATGAGTAGGTGACATGAATTAATATTAAGGTGTCAGTATAAACGACTTAATTACGGACTTGGATTCACATTCCTTTTCCGAGTGGTGCCTTCAAAAATTCCCTAATCTAATTATTTTTCTTTACAATTAGCCATGGCCTGAGCACCCCCAGGCTGTGATAGCCATTCACATTGGGGCGTATGTTACCCTCCCCAAATGTTGTTCCTGGTGATGCACTGTAGTGGTGCTGTATTAGAGGCTCATGCCGCCCCCGTGTCCTCCGATGCACTCGCCGTCGAAGGTAGTTAATGGGCAGCATGTGGGTGTTCTTAGGCCACTCGAGTACTGGCACTATAGGCGAATTTATTTATTTTAATTTTTTCCTTTTTTTTTTTTTTTTAATACCAAGCCACGGACTTTTTCGAGCAACGGACACTTCAATTCCCCTTTTAGTCCGTTAAATTGAGGGTCGAGTGTATTATAAACTCACATGCTGGAAATTCAAAACATCTTAATATTATTCATCACTTTCCAGATAATGCATAAAGGAATATTATTGACATGCTATAAATATTCAATACATTATATTTTATCAAGGTGTGAGTGCAAACCCTACTATCTATACAGTGATGCCTTGGAACTCGAACATAACTCGTTCCAGGAGGCAGTTCGTATTCCAAAAAGTTCTAATTCCAAAGCAAATTTTTCATTACCAAATTAAGGTCAATTTGGTCATGAAAAACACCAAACTCCACTTTGAACATTTTTTGGGGAGAATATTTCACTCCAGACTTCAAACGTTTTCTTGGAGTTAGAGTGGCGTTCAGGGTTGCTATTTGGTGTTTTTCATGATCAAATTTACCCTAATTTGGTAATGAAATACTCCAAATGGCAGCCCTGAGGCGTTTGTTTGAATTCCAAGAAAACGTTTGAGTTCTGGAGTGAATATTCTCAAAACAAGTTGAATTCCAATGTTGCAGTGAGGTCTTGGTCAACACATAATGTTAAGAGTTCAAGTCATCCATAATGTTTAATTACCAAGGCCACTAATTGGTTCCAGGATCACTTATATTGAGTAGAAGTTCCAAGCATCACTAAATGAGCAGAGTTTCCAAGGCATCAACGTATTATCTGAGTTCAAGATGCATTATTATTTGATGTTTTCAGATTCAATTCCTATATTGGTATAAGAGTTCCAAGGCATCCCTATTATGTTTAGAATTCCAAGGATCACGTATATGAGTCTAGAGTTCAAGATCATCTCATATATGTTTAATTCCAAGTGCATATATATAAGTTAAGTTCCAAGCATCACTATATATGAGTTAAACCAAGGCATCACTATATATGAGTTAAGAGTTCCAAGGCATCACTATATATGAGTTAGAGTTCCAAGGCATACTATATATGAGTTAGAGTTCCAAGGCATCACTAATATGAGTTAAGCCAAGCATCACTATATATGAGTTAAGAGTTCCAAGGCATCACTATATATGAGTTAAGGTTACCAAGGCATCACTATATATGAGTAAAGTTACCAAGGCATCACTATTATGAGTTAGAGTTCCAAGGCATCACTATATATGAGTTAAGAGTTCCAAGGCATCACTATATATGAGTTAGAGTTCCAAAGGCATCACTATATATGAGTTAGAGTTCCAAGGCATCACTATATATGAGTTCCAAGCATCACTATATATGAGTGTCCAAGGCATCACTATATATGAGTTAAGAGTTCCAAGGCATCACTATATATGAGTTAAGAGTTCCAAGGCATCACTATATATGAGTTAGAGTTCCAAGGCATCACTATATATGAGTTAAGAGTTCCAAGGCATCACTATATATGAGTTCAAGCATCACATATATGAGTTAAGGTTCCAGCATCACTATATATGAGTTAGAGTTACCAAGGCATCACTATATATGAGTTAAGAGTTCCAAGGCATCACTATATATGAGTTACCAGATCATATGAGTTCCAAGGCATCACTATATATGAGTTAAGAGTTCCAAGGCATCACTATATTGAGTAAGAGTTCCAAGGCATCACTATATATGAGTTAGAGTTCCAAGGCATCACTATATATGAGTTAGAGTTCCAAGGCATCACTATATATGAGTAAGAGTTCCAAGGCATCACTATATATGAGTTAGAGTTACCAAGGCATCACTATATATGAGTTAGAGTTCCAAGGCATCACTATATATGAGTTAGAGTTCCAAGGCATCACTATATATGAGTTAGAGTTCCAAGGCATCACTATATATGAGTTACCAAGGCATCACTATATATGAGTTAAGAGTTCCAAGGCATCACTATATATGAGTTAAGAGTTCCAAGGCATCACTATATATGAGTTAAGAGTTCCAAGGCATCACTATATATGAGTAGAGTTACCAAGGCATCACTATATATGAGTTAGAGTTCCAAGGCATCACTATATATGAGTTAAGAGTTCCAAGGCATCACTATATATGAGTTAGAGTTACCAAGGCATCACTATATATGAGTTAGAGTTCCAAGGCATCACTATATATGAGTTAAGAGTTACCAAGGCATCACTATATATGAGTTAGAGTTCCAAGGCATCACTATATATGAGTTAGAGTTCCAAGGCATCACTATATATGAGTTACCAAGGCATCACTATATATGAGTTACCAAGGCATCACTATATATGAGTTAAGAGTTACCAAGGCATCACTATATATGAGTTAGAGTTCCAAGGCATCACTATATATGATTTAAGAGTTACCAAGGCATCACTATATATGAGTTCCAAGGCATCACTATATATGAGTTACCAAGGCATCACTATATATGAGTTAAGAGTTCCAAGGCATCACTATATATGAGTTAGAGTTCCAAGGCATCACTATATATGAGTTAAGAGTTCCAAGGCATCACTATATATGAGTTAAGAGTTCCAAGGCATCACTATATATGAGTTAAGAGTTCCAAGGCATCACTATATATGAGTTACCAAGGCATCACTATATATGAGTTACCAAGGCATCACTATATATGAGTTAAGAGTTCCAAGGCATCACTATATATGAGTTAAGAGTTCCAAGGCATCACTATATATGAGGTTCCAAGCTCACTATATATGAGTTGATCCAAGGCATCACTATATATGAGTTAAGAGTTCCAAGGCATCACTATATATGAGAGTTCCAAGGCATCACTATATGAGTTAAGAGTTCCAAGGCATCACTATATATGAGTTAGAGTTCCAAGGCATCACTATATATGATACCAGGCATACTATATAGAGTTCCAAGGCATCACTATATGAGTAGAGTTACCAAGGCATCACTATATATGAGTTAGAGTTCCAAGGCATCACTATATATGAGTTAAGAGTTCCAAGGCATCACTATATATGAGTTAGAGTTCCAAGGCATCACTATATATGAGTAGAGTTCCAAGGCATCACTATATATGAGTTAGAGTTCCAAGGCATCACTATATATGAGTTAGTTCCAAGGCATCACTATATATGAGTTAAGAGTTCCAAGGCATCACTATATATGAGTTAGAGTTCCAAGGCATCACTATATATGAGTTAGAGTTCCAAGGCATCACTATATATGATTACCAGGCATCATATATATGAGTTCCAAGGCATCACTATATATGAGTTACCAAGGCATCACTATATATGAGTTAAGAGTTCCAAGGCATCACTATATATGAGTTAAGGAGTTCCAAGGCATCACTATATAGAGTACAAGGATCACTATATGAGTTACCAAGGCATCACTATATATGAGTTAGAGTTCCAAGCATCACTATATATGAGTTATCCAAGGCATCACTATATATGAGTTAAGAGTTCCAAGGCATCACTATATATGAGTTACCAAGGCATCACTATATATGAGTTAAGAGTTCCAAGGCATCACTATATATGAGTTAGAGTTCCAAGGCATCACTATATATGAGTTAAGAGTTCCAAGGCATCACTATATTGAGTAGAGTTCCAAGGCATCACTATATATGATTTAGAGTTCCAAGGCATCACTATATAGAGTAGAGTTCAAGGCATCACTATATAGAGTTAGAGTTCCAAGGCATCACTACATATGATTACCAAGGCATCACTATATATGAGTTAAGAGTTCCAAGGCATCACTATATATGAGTTAGAGTTCCAAGGCATCACTATATATGAGTAAGAGTTCCAAGGCATCACTATATATGAGTTAGAGTTCCAAGGCATCACTATATATAGAGTTCCAAGGCATCACTATATATGAGTTAAGAGTTCCAAGGCATCACTAATATGAGTTAAGAGTTCCAAGGCATCACTATATATGAGTTCCAAGGCATCACTATATTGATTAGAGTTACCAAGGCATCACTATATATGAGTTAAGAGTTCCAAGGCATCACTATTATGAGTAGAGTTCCAAGGCATCACTATATATGAGTTAGTTCCAAGGCATCACTATATATGAGTTAAGAGTTCCAAGGCATCACTATATATGAGTTACCAAGGCATCACTATATATGAGTTAGAGTTCCAAGGCATCACTATATATGAGTTAGAGTTCCAAGGCATCACTATATATGAGTTAGAGAGTGAAGCATCGTGCCTGAGGAGTGGTGAGAAACATTATCTTTGGTTTTCAAGGTAAGTCAGTTCGTAATGGGGATAAGAACTTGTCTTCCTTCATAGTGGTGGTTTCCCCTGGACCTTCAACAAGGGGTGGTGGCAGCATTAACCCTTGAGACCCAGAGCGTAATTTCCATTCTAATTTAGCTGCCATTGGACGATTTTTAGCGAATATAAGCAATATTTTATAGATATGACCTGATTAGTATCCTTGTCTACTAACAAATTTGGTATTTTCAGGTACTTTTCGTAATTTTATGGCTCGACAACATACAATTTTTGGGGGATAAGAAAGATCTGGGCGTGAAGGGGTTATGAAAACACTACACACAACATACAAGTAAATAAACCCAAGTCACCAGCAAACCCAAGTCACCAGCAAACCCAAGTCACCAGCAAACCCAAGTCACCAGCAAACCCAAGTCACCAGCAACACACCTGAGGAGTGGTGAGTTTGGTGGCGCCGGTGGTGGTCATCTTGGCGTCCAGGCGGTAGTTGAGGTGGCCGTTCTGGTGGTCCTGGAAGGCGGTGATGCGGAGGCTGAGGGGCGGCAAGGACGCCCCGCTGGTGTTGGTGATGCCCACACCCAGGTCCAGCGGCCGGCCCACCACACCGCTGTTCTCTGTCCCCCCCACCACCTCCTCCCCATCCACCTGTACGTCTGTAACCACATTAACAACACACAAACATTAGTTCATTCTTCAAGTTCATTCCCTCGTCTATATATTATGTTGTTGTTTTTCTTGTATACCTACGGGTGAGAAGAAAATTATTATTATTATTATTATTATTATTATTATTATTATTATTATTATTATTATTATTATTATTATTATTATTATTATCCCTGTCACACTTACACATCTTTAGCCCCTTGAGGCCCAGAACGTAATTTTCATTGTAATTTGGGTACCATCAGACGTTTTTTGGTCAATGTAAGCAATATTTTATAGATATGACCTGTTTAGTATCCTTGTCCACTAACAAATTTGGTTTATTTAGTTACTTTTCGTAATTTTATGGCTAACAACAGACAATTTTTTATAGCCAAGGAAAGATCTGGGCGTGAAGGGGTTAAGAACATGATCACAACACTCAAACATTAGATCTGTCACACTGCTTACAGGATTATTCTATAGTCTATTTTTTTAACGAGGCAAAAATTCCATTCTATCTTAAGGTCTCATGCTTAAAATTATTCCTATGTTTACCTGATAATATGGTTGACTATGATAAAATGCAGCTGAAATTTAGAAGAAGCATAGTATTCCCTTCTCCTGGCATCAAATATCAGTCAGTAAGCAGCAAGGGGTCAGGATTTTTCACCTCGTTAAAAAAAAAGGAGTATATGCTATAATAACTCCTGGTGTATCCTAGACGGGGAAAGCAAGGCTAGGAAGTGATGTTAACCCCTTGAGGCCCAGAATGTTATTTCCATTGTAGTTTGGGTACCATAAGGCGATTTTTAGTGAATATAAGCAAAATGTTATAGATATGACCTGTTTAGTATCCGTGTCCACTATAGTCTATTCACTTAAGCTGGATTTTTGGAAGCTGCTCGATGCCTACCCGCGTTTGTAAGGACGTCGCTGATTGGCTGATAGACTCGGGCTGGGTGGTGGTGGTGGTGGTGGTACCTTGCCTCAACGCTAGCAAAACCCTTGCGTTGCCTCAGAAAAATATTCATATTTCTTTACTTAACTCATCTCTTACACAAGATAGGCCTATTTTGTTTGTATCAGTGAATCAGGCAGTGATTGGTCAACAATAACACGCTATTCGTAACTCAATAGGGTAAAAAATAAAGTCATGACTGAGTATCACAAGAGTAGGCGGATTTTCAGGTTTCAGTGCATTGAAATGTTGTACTCCTACCCGATATTACCAAGCTACCAGATGATATTTAGGTTAAACTGAGCCTACTATTGTGTTCAGGATACATTGCTGCATATCTTGACCATAATTTTTTTTTAGTAAGACTACACCAATATTAACCCCTTCACTGCGGATATCAAATTCATAGGCCTACCCCCCTGTGCGGCAGGTTTAATTAAAATATAAAATAATTACTGATCATATTTTAAAGTGCCTAAATGAATAGGATGCTCATTCCATACCAGAAAATCTATGTTTCGTCATGGTGGAGGCTACCAGCTAAGTGAAGAGTTACGTCAAAGTACAGCAACAGGGCCGTGACCGTGCTGCCAGACGCACAATGAAACTACTTACTACTCAACATAATACAGCTTATTTTGGTACATAAATGCTTCATTCATGCATTCATTCATTCATTCCTTCATACTTCTGTTTTATATCCATCAAGAATATATTGAATATCTTGACTACTTAGCCCCGCCATTGAAGTAGAGGGCGTGGCAGCGTCAACACGTCGTACTGTACCGCTTGACCTTATTAGTCACACTAACTCACGCAAGCAGAAAAAGAGGTTCTATTATATCGCAACACTTGACACTGTTGCCATACAAGCCTATCACAACGAATATTTACCCATAATATCATTGAGCGCGCAGTTTAAATACAGAAACCATATATGTACCAGCCGCAGTGAACCCTTAAATAGCTGAGAGACCGTATTTGTACCAGCCGCAGTGAAGGGGTTAAGATAATTGAAGGAAAGTAAAACAGTGTATAAACATTTTGTCTTGCTTTTTTTGCTTCAACTCGCTGTAACTCCATCAGTTTTGCTCGCATTAAATTTTGAATCGCTGTTTTAAAATCCTCACAATTTTCCAATTCTTAAGGTATGTAGCACGTACCAATAAGGAAAAAATTATGTGGTCAGTGTTTAATAAAGTAAAACTACTGAAACTGGTGCCATGACTGGTGAGCATTGCTCCCTACATGAGAGATGAGTTCTGGGGAGTGCTATCAGAGGCTCACCAGTCACGGCACCAGTTTCAGTAGTTTTACTTTATTAAACACTTTGACCACATCATTTTGTCCTTATTGGTACGTGCTACATACCTTAAGAATTGGAAAATTGTGAGGATTTTAAAACAGCGATTCAAAATTTAATGCGAGCAAAACTGATGGAGTTAAGCGAGTTGAAGCAAAAAAAGCAAGACAAAATGTTTATACACTGTTTTACTTTCCTTCAATTATCTTAATATTGGTGTAGTCTTACTGAAATTTTTTTATGGTCAAGATATGCAGCAATGTATCCTGAACACGATAGTAGGCTCAGTTTAACCTAAATATCATCTGGTAGCTTGGTAATATCGGGTAGGAGTACAACATTTCAATGCACTGAAACCTGAAAATCCGCCTACTCTTGTGATACTCGGTCATGACTTTATTTTTTACCCTATTGAGTTACGAATAGCGTGTTATTGTTGACCAATCACTGACTGATTCACTGATACAAACAAAATAGGCCTATCTTGTGTAAGAGGTGAGTTAAGCAAAGAAATATGAATATTTTTCTGAGGCAATGCAAGGGTTTTGGTAGCACCGAGGCAAGGTACCACCACCACCACCACCACCCAGCCCAAGTCTATCAGCCAATCAGCGACGTCCTTACAAACGCGGGTAGGCATCGAGCAGCTCCCAGCCCAGGAATCCACCTTAAGTGAATAGACTATAACGAATGTGGTATATTGTTACTTTTCCTAATTTTATGGCTAACAACAGACAATTTTTTATAGCAAAGGAAAGATCTGGGTGTGAAGGGGTTACCATGGCAACACAAGACACACAGTAAAAGTCTCCAGTAGGGATGAGTGTCTTACCCCAGTGAATAGGAGCCATGGTGATGAGATCGTGGGTGGAGGGGGGGAAGGTGATGCCGGCGAGGGAGGCGCGGCCGGGGGTGTCGTTGGGGCCCAGCGTCCACCTCAGCTCCACCAGGGAGGCCACGTGACCCCCCAGCACCTCCGACCAGCCCCACCCACTCTCGCTCTCCCGGCCATCCTGTGAACAACATGGCCTTTGTAGGTGTGCTCTCTTATAGGTGCATGCATAAAGTTTATTCAAGACCATATGTCACACAATTGTATTAAATTAAATAATAGAAACCTGATGCAATGATTCAGAATTGTCTGGTAAACCTATGCCTTCAAAGACCACTACATAATACATGTAATAATAACAAACACAAGACCACTAACATAATACATGACCAGTAATACACATAACAACCTTTCTTTAAGCTTCTATAACCTATTAACCTTCTATAACCAGTACATTTTTTAGCCTTACTGATTACTTTAATAGAGCATGTTTGTTTGTGTCATAAGCAGTGCAGTTTGCCGGTAACATTGCGTGCGGCCTGAGGGGCGTGAGTACCTCGGTGAGGGTGGCGAGGGGGCAGCGGTCCACGGGCACGGGCACGCGGCACGAGTCCCCGGCCTCGATGAGGATGTGCTTGGTGGGCGTGTAGTGCAGGTCCATCTCGTGGGCGGCACAGTTGAGCAAGTCCAGCACCACGTAGCACTGGTGGGGCAGCTCTGCCGGCAGCACGTCCCAGCGCGTCACCTGCAGGGAGGGCGTCACCTCCACGCTGACCCCCACCTGTGTGCTGCGCAGGTACTCGGCGCCCATGCCGGGGCCCCCCGTGTACTTCACCATCAGGCTGGCCTCCAGGGTCCTGTGACTGCAGCCTGTAGGACAAACACCAACACACTCTCAAGTTGTAGCTTCCTTATGTTCTCATGTTCTTAAGTGAAAACTACCAATGTCTACAAGTTTGGTTTTATCAGATATAAAGGATGCAAATGACACAAGATAACTATCCACCAGTGTGTGGTGGGTGGGTGGGGGGGGGGGGGGGGGGGGGGGGGGGGTGGGCGCGTGCGTCGTGCGTGTGTGGAGCCTACCTGGCGTGGCGGCGGTGGTGCGGGTCCTCACGCTGGAGGTGGCGGCCTGGGTGGAGGTGGAGGAGCCGGACCTCATGCTGGAGCCGGAGCGCGAGGAGAGCAGCGAGGCGGAGGAGTCTGCGCGGCGGGGGCGCGGGACGGCCCGGGTGCTGGAGGTGGCCACGGACTGCCGGGAGGGGAGCGACGGGGGGCCGCCCGACACGAGGGAGGGTGGCTCGCTGCCGGACATGAGACTGGTGGTTTCCAGGGAGTCGTCGAGCCTCCCGGGGGCCAGGAAGTCACAGGCGGCGTACACGTAGAGGGTGAGGGAAGCGCGGCCGCCGGGGGGGATGGGGAGCTGGGCCTCCAGGTTTTCCCGGCTGTACTCAAACACCTGAGGCACAACATAAGAACATAAGAACATAAGAAAATAAGGAAGCTACAAGAGGCCGCGGGACCTACACGTGGTAATTCCTGTTACTTAACACTATGTACCTACATCCACCTTTCATATCCATCCATGAATTTATCTAGCCTCTCTTTAAAGCTCTCTAATTAGTCTGCACTGATTACCTGTCTACTGAGTCCATTCCAATCATTTACCACCCTATTTGTGAACCAGTTTTTCCCTATTTCTTTTTTAAATCTACGCTTTTCCAGCTTGAATCCGTTACTTACAACACACACATACTGAGACAAGCTGACAGGGGCTATCTGTGTGCCCATCACAAGGCCTCTACTCTGTCTCAGGGACTGTGTGAACACCGGCATGCAAGTAGTATCACAAGCAGGAGGAGGATACATAGGGTGAAATAGGGTGAAATAGGGTTGTAATTGTAGAAGTCAGAAAACTGACTTTAGTTTCGTGTTCAGCATGCTCAAATACTACAATGGACAATTTTTCATCAGAATCAGAGATCTCAAAATTTTCAAGAAAATCTACAGGGGTACATGACAGTGGCGGAGTAGCCTGTGACCAGCATACCCCTAGTAATTTTTTCAAAATATCATGTTTTTTTAAATAACTCTAAACCATGAGGCCTACGTACAAAATGTACATAATATCAAAGATAAAGCAGGCAAAGACCTTACATTTGATTAGCAAGATCAATTTAGAACGTAGTAATATAATTGAGAAAATAATACAGTATGTTTGTTCATATTTACAAAACATGCATTCTCAGTAAATATGTAAGTTATGGACTACTGATGACGTGCCACTGCCGTATCTTTAGCCACTGCCGTATCTCTGTCTGGTCATCACTGCCTCACTATAAAAAAAAAATAGTGCCTTTCTCCTTCTCTGTTGCCACTCGGGGGAATACACATCGTCCTCGAGGTTCTATAAGAACGGTGAGTGATGACTCAAGGCCTTATCTCCCGTTCTCTTACCACCGAGGGAATACACATCTCTCAAGTATCTAGTTAATGGAATTGATGAAACAATCATCTCAGAGTGTTTCTGGCCATTTAAAAAACAATACTTAATCTTTATAAATTATATCAACTAAAATATGGAAGTTAATGGAATACTTAATGAAAAATCTCAGTTATTTTTTCAAGGCCATGTATTTTTTAATATGTTTTAAGCATTTTCCTTTTTTTTTTTTTTTTTTTTTTTTTTTTTTTCCCTCAGTAAATATGGAAGTTAATGGAACACTTGACGAAAAATCTCAGTGGTTTTTTTTAAGGCCATGTTTTTTGGGGGGTATTTTTCATGCATTTTTTTTAAATCTTTTTTTCAGTTTTCTCTCGTTTTTTTCCTCAGTAAATGTAAGTTACTGTACTACTGATAAGACTCACCTGATGCAGTAACGCCTTGTCCATCTTGGAGTCTAGTGTGATGGTGAGCTCCTCCACCGGCTGTGAGGACCCATTGTGCACCACCACCGAGCACTCGTGGGTCTCCCCGGCAGACAGGCTCAGGTGTACGCTGCCACACTCCTCCCCCACTGCCTGCTCCGCGCCCAGGCTGCCCGTGCTGCTGCTGCCCTTCAGGACCTGCAACACACAACACTCAACACGTCACAATCGGGGTACATCACAAGGGTTCTCCGTAGTGTAGCGGTTAACACGCTCTGCTCACAACCGAGAAGTCTCGGGATCAATCCCCGGGCGGAAGACAGACGAAGACAGACGGGCGGTCTTCTTAAACCCCGAGTCCCTGTCCACCCAGCAGTGAATGGGTACCGGGTGTTAGTCGGGGGTTTGTGACCCGCCTCCCGGGGTGGTGGCTTCGGTCAACACTAAGCACTAAAGATGAATGATAAAATGTAGCAATGGAGACGGGGCCATACGAGCATAGCTCAGACCCTGTAAAATACAACTACTAGATGAATGAATACACACACACACACCCACACACACACACACACCCACACACCCACACACACACCCACACACCTGTATCATGGGCAGAGCGGGTACCACGTTGACGGTGTACTGGGGTATCCGCAGGTGAGGCACAAACTTGAAGCGGCAGTTGCTGGTGACGCCCATGACAGTGGCGGAGTAGCCCGTGACCTGCAGCTCTCCGGCACCCTGCGGCCTGCCCCTCAGGGTCACCGGCTGTAGGCCACGCTCATTCTTTAGCACGATGGTGGTGTTCCAAGACTCAAACGGAACCTTATCTGTGATGACCGTCTGAAACATCACCACCAGTACAATGCATGGGCTGGCTTGTAGTAGGTGTCAATTAGGTTAGGTTAGGTTAGGTTAGGTTAGGTTAGGTTAGGTTAGGTTAGGTTAGGTTAGGTTAGGCTTGTAGTATGTGTCAAACTTATTTTCTCTTATTTTCACACCTAAGGAACTCTCCCAAATGTGTAGAGTGACATAAAACCTGGTGCAGCCCATTCACAAAACACACGTCCTGAATACATAAAACAATTACAAGAAAATAGATATATATAAAAAAAATATATAAACTTTACAAAAAAAAAAAAAAAAACATCATGTCACAACAGAAACAACTTTTACAACCAAGAGAATCATATAAAAACATATATTTAATAATAAACAGTATGATATTCCCAATCAAGAATACAAACATAATATAAAAATGTGCGCCATTCCTATTTCTGGTAATAGTAGAAGATAAAACAAAAGTTAAGACGGTAGTACAGGTTGAAGTTCCCAAACTCGGCATCCCAAGACTCGGCAACACCCAAAACTCGGCTATGGTTCCGGATTTTCCAAAACACGGCAGAACACCCAAAACCCGGCGCGTAGTTGCCGGGTCGGCCGCTGGGTGCCACCACACTAGGCCGCTTGGTTTCTCCCGCCGATTTGTTTGTTGTTATTGTTCAGTGGTGTTGTGACTGTAGAGTTGTGTACACTGTTATTTTGTGTACTTCTACAGGTCTGTTATTGGTATTATGGCTCCCAAACGTCCAGGAACACCTACTGGTGGAAGTGAAAAGAAAAGGAAGAACAATGTGTTAACTATTTCTGAGAAAATTGACCTTTTGAAGAAGTTGGATGGCTTTTTTTCCCCTTAATATATCTACGTTCTAAAAGTCGGAAAATTCCATTACTCGGCTCGGCGCTGGTCCCGAGGTTGCCGAGTTTGGGAACTTCAACCTGTACACAAACACAAAATACATTACACTGTTATTGAGATCAAACCAGGTCTGATGCAGAACACAGAAATAGTGTAAAATTATCACATACCTATTCTGAAGTAAAAACTTGCATCACTACTGAAGATTGTGTCAAATGAACATAAGAACATAAGAAAATAAGGAAGCTACAAGAGGCCGTGAGACCTACACGTGGTAGTTCCTGTAATCTGTACACTGTATGCCTTACCATATTTGTGATTTTGAGTTCAAAAGGCATAGGATTCTCCAGGTCCAGGGAAATTTCACACACATCTCCCTCCACCCACTCAAAATCTGAAAAAAAGAGAAGTATATGGTATAGTAGGAAGCCAGATGGGTGGGAGGACTCATGGGGAATAACTCCACATAGGTGCCAACACAAGGAAAGGAAAGAAATGACTGAAAGAAAGAAAGAAAGAAAGAAAGACTGGAATTATTGAAAAGATTGACAGACTGAAATTATTGAAAAGATTGACAGACTGAAATTATTGAAAAGATTGACAAACTGAAATTATTGAAAGGATTGACAGACTGAAATTATTGAAAATATTGACAAAAAGACTGAAATTATTGAAAAGATTGACAGACTGAAATTATTGAAAAGATTGACAAAAAGACTGAAATTATTGAAAAGATTGACAGACTGAAATTATTGAAAAGATTGACAAAAAGACTGAAATAATTGAAAAGATTGACAGACTGAAATTATTGAAAAGATTGACAAAAAGACTGAAATTATTGAAAAGATTGACAGACTGAAATTATTGAAAAGATTGACAAAAAGACTGAAATAATTGAAAAGATTGACAGACTGAAATTATTGAAAAGATTGACAGACTGAAATTATTGAAAAGATTGACAGACTGAAATTATTGAAAAGATTGACAAAAAGACTGAAATAATTGAAAAGATTGACAGACTGAAATTATTGAAAAGATTGACAGACTGAAATTATTGAAAAGATTGACAGACTGAAATTATTGAAAAGATTGACAGACTGAAATTATTGAAAAGATTGACAGACTGAAATTATTGAAAAGATTGACAGACTGAAATTATTGAAAAGATTGACAGACTGAAATTATTGAAAAGATTGACAGACTGAAATTATTGAAAAGATTGACAAAAAGACTGAAATTATTGAAAAGATTGACAGACTGAAATTATTGAAAAGATTGACAAAAAGACTGAAATTATTGAAAAGATTGACAGACTGAAATTATTGAAAAGATTGACAGACTGAAATTATTGAAGATTGATAAAAAGACTGAAATTATTGAAAAGATTGACAAAAAGACTGAAATTATTGAAAAGATTGACAAAAAGACAAATTATTGAAAAGATTGACAGACTGAAATTATTGAAAAGATTGACAAAAAGACTGAAATTATTGAAAAGATTGACACTGAAATTATTGAAAAGATTGACAGACTGAAATAATTTAAAAGATTGACAAAAAGACTGAAATTATTGAAAAGATTGACAAAAAGACTGAAATTATTGAAAAGATTGACAAAAAGACTGAAATTATTGAAAAGATTGACAGACTGAAATTATTGAAAAGATTGACAGAGTGAAATTATTGAAAAGATTGACAAAAAGACTGAAATTATTGAAAAGATTGACAAAAAGACTGAAATTATTGAAAAGATTGACAAAAAGACTGAAATTATTTAAAAGATTGACAAAAAGACTGAAATTATTGAAAAGATTGACAAAAAGACTGAAATAATTTAAAAGATTGACAAAAAGACTGAAATTATTGAAAAGATTGACAAAAAGACTGAAATTATTGAAAAGATTGACAAAAAGACTGAAATTATTGAAAAGATTGACAAAAAGACTGAAATAATTGAAAAGATTGACAAAAAGACGGAAATAATTGAAAAGATTGACAAAAAGACTGAAATTATTGAAAAGATTGACAAAAAGACTGAAATTATTGAAGATTGACAAAAAGACTGAAATAATTGAAAGAAAGACTGGATAAATGTAGATACGGAGACGAGACCACACCAATGTAGCTCAGGCCCTGTAAAGCACAACTAGGTAAACACAAAGCATGTCACAGCATCACAAAGTTCCTCCCATGTACCTGAGCCTCATCCCCTCAGCAATAATAATAATAATAATAATAATAATAATAATAATAATAATAATAATAATAATAATAATAATAATAATAATAATAATAGTAATAATATTCTCACCCGAAGGCATACAGGAAAAACAACAACATAATATACAGACAAAAGGCAATGAACTTAAGAACTAAAGACCGACCGACCAAAGGCAATGAACTTAAGAACTAAAGACGACCGACCAAAGGCAATGAACTTAAGAACTAAAGACCGACGAACAAAGGCAATGAACTTAAGAAACTAAGAAAGAACCGACACCGACCAAAGGCAATGAACTTAGAACTAAAGACCGACCGACAAAGGCAATGAACTTAAGAACTAAAGACCGACCGACCAAAGGCAATGAACTTAAGAACTAAAGACTCGACCGACAAAGGCAATGAACTTGAAGAACTTAAAGACCGACCGACAAAAGGCAATGAACTTAAGAACTAAAGACCGACCGACAAAAAGGCAATGAACTTCAGAACTAAAGACCGACCGACCAAAGGCAATGAACTTAGAACTAAAGACCGACGACAAAGGCAATGAACTAAGAACTAAAGACCGACCGACCAAAGGCAATGAACTTCAGAACTAAAGACCGACCGACAAAAGGCAATGAACTTAAGAACTAAAGACCGACCGACAAAGGCAATGAACTTAGAACTAAAGACCGACCGACCAAAGGCAATGAACTTAATGAAACATAAAGACCGACCGACCAAAGGCATGAACTTAAGAACTAAAGACGACCGACCAAAGGCAATGAACTTAAGAAACTAAGACCGACCGACCAAAGGCAATGAACTTAAGAACTAAAGACCGACCGACCAAAGGCAATGAACTTAAGAACTAAAGACCGAACGACCAAAGGCAATGAACTTAAGAACTAAAGACCGACGACCAAAGGCAATGAACTAAGAAACTAAAGACCGACCGACCAAAGGCAATGAACTTAAGAACTAAGAGCGACCGACGACCAAAGGCAATGAACTTAAGAACTAAAGACCGACCGACAAAGGCAATGAACTTAAGAAACTAAAGACCGACGACCAAAGGCAAGAATTAAGACTAAAGACCGACCGACCAAAGGCAATGAACTTAAGAACTAAAGACCGACCGACCAAAGGCAATGAACTTAATGAACTAAGACCGACCGACCAAAGGCAATGAACTTAAGAATAAAGACCGACCGACCAAAGGCAATGAACTTAAGAACTAAAGAACCGACCGACCAAAGGCAATGAACTTAAGAACTATAAGACCGACCGACCAAAGGCAATGAACTTAAGAACTAAAGACCGACCGACCAAAGGCAATGAACTTAAGAACTAAAGACCGACCGACCAAAGGCAATGAACTTAGAAAACTAAAGACCGACCGACCAAAGGCAATGAACTAAGAACTAAAGACCGACCGACCAAAGGCAATGAACTTAAGAACTAAAGACCGACCGACCAAAGGCAATGAACTTAAGAACTAAAGACCGACCGACCAAAGGCAATGAACTTAAGAACTAAAGACCGACCGACCAAAGGCAATGAACTTAAGAACTAAAGACCGACCGACAAAAGGCAATGAACTTCAGAACTAAAGACCGACCGACCAAAGGCAATAACTAAGAACTAAAGACGACCGACCAAAGGCAATGAACTAAGAAACTAAAGACCGACGACAAAAGCAATGAACTTAAGAACTAAAGACCGACCGACCAAAGGCAATGAACTTAAGAACTAAAGACCGACCGACCAAAGGCAATGTTCCCGACACCACAAGGTACACAATAAAAAAAGTATAAAAAAACAGCTGTGTCCGGGAAACTTTAATTAACTTTCAACAGGTAGAGAGAGAGAGAGAGAGAGAGAGAGAGAGAGAGAGAGCGAGAGAGAGAGAGCGAGAGCGACGAGAGCGAGAGCGAGAGAGCGAGAGCGACGAGAGCGAGAGCGAGAGAGCGAGAGGAGCGAGAGCGAGAGCGAGAGAGAGCGAGAGAGCGAGAGAGCGAGAGCGAGGCGAGAGCGAGAGCGGAGAGCGAAAAGCGAGCGAGAGCGAGAGCGGAGAGCGAGAGCGAGAGAGCGAGAGCGAGAGAGCGAGAGCGAGAGAGCGAGAGCGAGAGAGCGAGAGCGAGAGAGCGAGAGCGAGAGAGCGAGAGCGAGAGAGCGAGAGCGAGAGAGCGAGAGCGAGAGAGCGAGAGCGAGAGAGCGAGAGCGAGAGAGCGAGAGCGAGAGCGGAGAGCGAGAGCGGAGAGCGAGAGCGGAGAGCGAGAGCGAGAGAGCGAGACGAGAAGCGGAGCGAGAGAGCGAGAGCAGAGAGCGAGAGCGAGAGAGCGAGAGAGCGAGAGCGAGAGAGCGAGAGCGAGAGAGCGAGAGCGAGAGAGCGAGAGCGAGAGAGAGCGAGAGAGCGAGAGAGAGAAAGTCACTCACCCACTTTGCCCTGGGACCGTCGTTCGTTGTTATTGGAGAGGGAGGTGAAGGGCGAGAAGATGAATGGCCCGTTGTCTTCTTCAGGTATCGCCGACTGTTTCTTCTCAGCCTTCCTACAGCCTGTTGGGGAGATGATGCGGATTCGTCTGTGGGGACGGAAGGAGTGGTAGCCGGTGTTAACAATCATCATTGTATTCTCACCCTAAGGCATACAGCAAAAACAACAACTTACTACATGGGACTAAGAAGAGTAAGGCGATTTTTAGTCATTTTATCCCTTTTTTTCTAATTTTACTTACATATATATTTTTGAAGGGTCTTTTAATCTGCCTGTTTAGATGTTTTTTTAATTTTTTTCATACAGACTTCAAGGAATGAGGTGAAGTACTGAAGCAAATGAAAGATAATTGTGTGCTGCTGGGTGTCCATCAGTCCCCGGGAAGCTTCAAGGTGCACAAACATAAGCACACACACACACCTGCACAAACATAAGCACACACACACACCTGCACAAACATAAACACACACACACACCTGCACACACATAAACACACACACACACCTGCACAAACATAAACACACACACACACACCTGCACAACATAAACACACACACACCTGCACACACATAAACACACACACACACCTGCACAAACATAAACACACACACCTGCACACACAAACACACACACACACCTGCACAATAACACACACACTCACAAACAACACACACACACCTGCACAGAACACACACTGACGACACCTGCACAACATAACAACACACACACACCTGCACACACATAAACACACACACACCTGCAGGAGGGGATGTTGAGGAAGTTGACAGCGGGGATGATAACGCCGGTCTCCTGCACCACCAGGGGCGTCGGGCCGCTGCCGCTGCGGGCGCTGAGGGACTCCAGCATGGCGGCCGTGTCCTGGCGCTCCGTGTCACTCAGGTGCGGCAGCATGGCACACACTGACCACACACACAGGGGATTTTTTATTTATTTATTATTATTTTTTTTTTAGAAACATCTGTGCCTATAGTACTTGTAGGCAGTGACCTCCAAAGCTGGGATGATAGGTCACTGATGCATTAGAGCCTCAAGGAAGCAGCCTATGTGGTAACTAGTAAAACCTCTCATATTCGGACTAATTGGGCCAAGCAGTGGTCCGAGTAATGCAAGGATCCGAATAATGGGGGGATTATATATGGGAGGGATATGTATATATAAAAAAAATAAAAAATATCTAGGTGTATATATAGCAAATCTAGGTTATAGCTAGGAAATTTCGACCCCTAAAAAAAAAAAAAAAAAAAAAATCTAGGTGTATATACAATATAGCTAGGAAATTTCAACCCCTAAAAAAAAGAGAAGGTCCGAATAATGTCAAAGTCAGAATAATGAGGTCCGAATACGAGAGGTTTTACTGTACAAAGCATCACGGCATCACCAGGCACCAGTCCCAGCCTTCCCCAGCCTCAGAGAGTCCCCACTGAGATGTGGAGGCAAAGCTTGGCACTGTAACCTCTATATCATGTTGTCAAGCTTACTAAATTGCTGACAGGAATGAAGAAGAGCTTTGCAAAACTCTATATCATGTTGTCAAGCTTACTAAATTGCTGACAGGAATGAAGAAGAGCTTTGCAAAACTCTATATCATGTTGTCAAGCTACTAAATTGCTGACAGGAATGAAGAAGAGCTTTGCAAAACTCTATATCATGTTGTCAAGCTTACTAAATTGCTGACAGGAATGAAGAAGAGCTTTGCAAAACTCTATATCATGTTGTCAAGCTTACTAAATTGCTGACAGGAATGAAGAAGAGCTTTGCAAAACTCTATATCATGTTGTCAAGCTTACTAAATTGCTGACAGGAATGATGAAGAGCTTTGCAAAACTCTATATCATGTTGTCAAGCTTACTAAATTGCTGACAGGAATGAAGAAGAGCTTTGCAAAACTCTATATCATGTTGTCAAGCTTACTAAATTGCTGACAGGAATGAAGAAGAGCTTTGCAAAACTCTATATCATGTTGTCAAGCTTACTAAATTGCTGACAGGAATGAGAAGAGCTTTGCAAAACTCTATATCATGTTGTCAAGCTTACTAAATTGCTGACAGGAATGATGAAGAGCTTTGCAAAACTCTATATCATGTTGTCAAGCTTACTAAATTGCTGACAGGAATGAGAAGAGCTTTGCAAAACTCTATATCATGTTGTCAAGCTTACTAAATTGCTGACAGGAATGAAGAAGAGCTTTGCAAAACTCTATATCATGTTGTCAAGCTTACTAAATTGCTGACAGGAATGAAGAAGAGCTTTGCAAAACTGAGAAATATAAAGCATAGCCGGACAAACGACCAAAAAAATAACATTGACTAATATATAAGGTGATACTGACGAGGCAATACACAAACTACATCCATCACTGCAAGGCAAGAACCTAGCTTACCGAGGAAGGCCTGGTGGCGGGTGCACAGGGCGTTCTGGCCCATCCTGCGGGAGGTCCCCACCAACTCCTGCAGGATCTGAATCTGCAGGGATGGCCAGCCTTGGCTTCCATCTGAACAGGGTCACAGAACACATTAGTTTCTACATCACATATGACTGGGTAGCATTAAAAGCACATCCTTGGTGGTGAGACAAATCAAGGCACTTAAACTGAAAAGATGAAGTCAAGGAGAGTTGTTTGTCTCACACAATACTGCCAAAAAATATATATATAATAATAATAGCCCACAGGCGTTTCTCCAACGTTAAAACAAAAAAAACAAAAAATCATCATCCCGGCATGTCCCATCACCACCATGGCTGTCAACACAAGACACACGCCACGCACCAACACGCTCGTCTCACCTTTCCTGAACTCCATGGGGTCCAGACAGACCTTGTAGCCGTCCAGGGTGTGCAGCAGCAGGCGGTAACACTGGCCCCAGTCAGGCTGCTGGTTCTGGGGCGCCACACACCTCATGGCTGCCACGCGCCGGAAGAAGGAGGCCTTGCGCTGGAAGCCTACTTGGTGGTACAGGTCTGCCAGGGCACTGAAGCGGGCAATCTGCAACAGGGAGGTCAAGGGTCAGGGGACTTGTACAGTACATGTTTCTGCACTCCTTACACATTCTGGTGTGAGAAAAAAATAATAATAATAAATAAATAAAAATTTGAATCCTTATACTACATTCTGGTGTGAAAAAGAAAAAAAAAATCTGGACTCCCTTTTACTTTCTGGTGATAAAAAAAAAAAAAAAAAAAAAAATCTGGACTCCCTTATACTTTCTGGTGATTAAAAAAAAATTATAAAAAAATCTGGACTTATACTTTCTGGTGATAAAAAAAAAAAAAAAAAAAAAAAATCAAAAATCTGGACTCTCTTATACTTTCTGGTGATAAAAAAAAAAAAAGTTAAATTCTGGACTTTAAAATTCTGGTGAAAAAAACAAAACACACAAGATGACAATGTAAATGATGTCAATGCAAGACCCAACACATCTACACACAGCATGGGTGACATCATTTCCATCCTGACAACATGACAACACAATAGTACAGTAGCTGTAAAAACAATACTCAAGTTGGGGCTTTGGCACTAGGCATTAACCCTTGTGACCCAGAACGTAATTTCCATTGTAATTTGGCTACCATTAGACGATTTTTAGAGAATATAAGCAATGTTTTATAGATATGACCTGTTTAATATCCTTGTCCACTAACTAATTTCGTATATTCAGTTACTTTATTTTCTTTTATTTTATGGGTAAAAACATACAATTTTTTATAGCAAAGGAAAGATCTGGGCGTGAAGGGGTTAAAAAAAAATTCAAATGGGAGCTCGGCACTTTTTGAAGGCATGACTACTGCCGTGTGTCCCCCCCTGACTTGCCTTCTCCTCGTCTGAGAGCTGCAGGTTGATGAACACCACGTTGGAGAGGAACTCAGCGGCCATGAGGTAGCGCCGCTGCTCTATCAGGACGTGCACGGCCTTGATGCTGGCCTCCGTCTCCACCACACCAGCGTTGCGGTACTGCGGAGGACACGCCACACTGTCATTACCACACTCCTACACCGACACACACACACACACACACACACACACATGCACACATTTCACAGCTCATGCTACAATCAGGAACACTCATGACTACAATATCAGACAGGGAAATACCAACTTTGATAAAAAAAAAACTAGGCCTAGGGCAAGGATTGAAATTCCTCCATGACTAAAAGTACCCAGAATCAGGCCTGTAAGAGTACCCAATCAGGGCTGTAAGAGTGCCCGACAAAGATCGGTACATGCCCGTGCCCAGTGCCCGGTCCAGGGAGGAGTGGCCCACCTTGCTGTAGTGCACGATGGCCTCTCGGTACTTGTCCACAATGTCGTCCGGGTTGAGGCAGTGTTTGCTGGTCTGCTTGATGAGGGTCGGCTCAAGACCCGTGGGCAGGGAGTTGGTGTTGACCGACCCGTTGCGACCCCTGCTGCCCACACCGCCACTCCCGCCCTGGTTCCCCCCCACCCCAAGACTAGAGTAGCGCTGCAGCCCAACACTTCGCCGCAGGTTGGGGTACAGCATCACCACCGATGCCGCACACAGCCCCTCAAAGCACGCTGGGGATACAGAACAATTTTTTTTTTTTTTTTTTTTTTTTTTCATCACAAGGAACTGGCCAAGGGCACAACAAAAATGGGTAACACAAAGCCTGCTTAGTTGCCAGTCCCTATAAAGAAGACAGTAAGAGAATAAAATAAAAAAAGAGGGGTGATTTACTGAGACCGCAGCGTAATGAACAAAGATCGTCTGTAGCCTACTATCAACTTCAAGATCAAGATTCTAAAGTATTCTTCGAGATTCTAGAGATTCTTCAAGATTCTAAAGCCATGACACAGAATGGATTGATGCATGACAAACATAATTGTCAGAAGATAATGTCCCTTTAAAAAATGGTGTAGGAAATCTCAAATTAAGGCATTAAAAAGTCAAGAAAATGAATAGGCTAAAATGAAAATTATACAAATACAATTACATTTAAATAATCCTCGAGATATTAAATTATAGAAAATAACAAAATGAGTACTATTAGAAGAGAAGAAAGAGGACTTAAGGAAGACAAAAGGAGCGAGTGTATGAGTAAATATGAAATAAATCAATATATATGTAAAAGCAAAGAACTATACTGGTTTTTTTACGAGGTGAAAAATCCCCCTTGCTGCTTACTGACTGATATTTGATGATCTGGTCATGAGAAGGGAATACTACGCTTCTTCTAAATTTCAGTTGTATTTTATCATAGTTAACCCTATTATCAGGTAAACATAGGTATAATTTTAATCAGGAGAAGGGAATACTACACTTCTTCTAAATTTCAGTTGTATTTTATCATAGTTAACCCTATTATCAGGTAAACATAGGCATCATTTTAACCAGAAGGGAATACTACAGTTCTTCTAAATTTCAGTTGTATTTTATCATAGTTAACCCTATTATCAGGTAAACATAGGCATCATTTTAACCAGGAGAAGGGAATACTACACTTCTTCTAAGTTTCAGTTGTATTTTATCATAGTTAACCCTATTATCAGGTAAACATAGGTATAATTTTAACCAGAAGGGAATACTACACTTCTAAATTTCAGTTGTATTTTATCATAGTTAACCCTATTATCAGGTAAACATAGGTATAATTTTAACCAGGAGAAGGGAATACTACAGTTCTTCTAAATTAGTTGTATTTTATCATAGTTAACCCTATTATCAGGTAAACATAGGTATAATTTCAAACATGAGACCTTAAGATAGAATGGAATTTTCACCTCGTTAAAAAAAATAGACTACAGTGATGAAGGAGGGCGCTAACCTGCCAGCCAGAGCCAGTCGTTACAGTGGCGCAGGGTGTCGGCCGCGTGGCCATAGTGGATGATGGCCTCGACGGGAAGGCTGGCCTGGAGGGTGAGGTCCGCCAGCTGCTTCCTGAGTCGGCCTGCACAGCGCTTCTTGTTGGTGCGCGAGTCCATGTCCAGCCCGATGAAGTCCTGGCCACGGTTGGGGACAGGGGAAGTGTAGTAAATATAAGTATAGTAAATATAAGTATAGTAAATATAAGTATAGTAAATATAAGTGTAGTAAATATAAGTGTAGTAAATATAAGTGTAGTAAATATAAGTATAGTAAATATAAGTATAGTAAATATAAGTATAGTAAATATAAGTATAGTAAATATAAGTATAGTAAATATAAGTATAGTAAATATAAGTGTAGTAAATATAAGTGTAGTAAATATAAGTATAGTAAATATAAGTATAGTAAATATAAGTGTAGTAAATATAAGTATAGTAAATATAAGTGTAGTAAATATAAGTGTAGTAAATATAAGTATAGTAAATATAAGTATAGTAAATATAAGTATAGTAAATATAAGTGTAGTAAATATAAGTATAGTAAATATAAGTATAGTAAATATAAGTATAGTAAATATAAGTGTAGTAAATATAAGTGTAGTAAATATAAGTATAGTAAATATAAGTATAGTAAATATAAGTATAGTAAATATAAGTATAGTAAATATAAGTATAGTAAATATAAGTATAGTAAATATAAGTGTAGTAAATATAAGTGTAGTAAATATAAGTATAGTAAATATAAGTATAGTAAATATAAGTAGGCTACATATAGTATAGTAAGTGTAGTAAATATAAGTATAGTAAATATAAGTATAGTAAATATAAGTACATATAGTATAGTAAGTATAGTAAATATAAGTATAGTAAATATAAGTGTAGTAAATATAAGTATAGTAAATATAAGTATAGTAAATATAAGTACATATAGTATAGTAAGTTTAGTAAATATAAGTATAGTAAATATAAGTACATATAGTATATAAGTGTAGTAAATATAAGTACATATAGTATAGTAAGTGTAGTAAATATAAGTACATATAGTATATAAGTATAGTAAATATAAGTATAGTATAGTAAGTAAGGCATACTTTTAAGCATAAGATCTTAATTAAGATAAAAAAAAATTAAAAATGACATCACAAAGGACTGGCCAAGGGCACAACAAAGAGGTAACCAAAGCCCACTTAGTTGGCAGTCCCTATAAAGAAGACAGTAAGAGAATAAAAAAAGGGGGGTGGGTCAATTTAGTTCGGGAGGTGTCTTGTCACTCTTCTCTTGAAAAGATTGAAGTCACGAATGGAATGAGAATTTGAATAAGAATGGAATTTTCACTTCGTTTAAAAAATGGACTATGGGTGAGAACCGTCCATCACCTCACTCACCTTGCGTTCAAAGGGCGCGCACAGGAGGGGCGGCCGCTCAAGCTTCTCCTGACTCTTGTCCAGTCGCTTGGACTCCAACACCCAGAACAGGGAACTCACAAACTCCTGCAGCTGACTCTCTATATTCACGGCATGATCTCCGGTGGGGTAGAACAGCGCCCGGGTCTTGAAGTTGGAGGGTGGTTGGAGGGAGACCTTGGATGCCTGGGAGCCCGAGGAGTTCATGGAGGAGTGGCTGGTGTCGTGGGTGGAGTCCAGGGCGGAGTCACGCGGGGAGTCCACCTTCGTATCCTCGCAACACCCGACCTCACTAGTACTCTCGCTGCCCGAGTCCGACCCATTGACATGGTTAGTATCAATCTTGAGGTCTGTCGCGCCTTCCGAGTGACTATCGGAATCTGTGGGCTTCTCCTCCCCACCGACCGTTTCGTACACACCGCTATCTCGATCCGTACTACCGGCAGACACCTTTTTTATATGTGCGTGCCCGTTGATGGCTGGGACTGGAGGGGCAGGGACTGGGGGTGGGGGTTGTGGGGCGCCTCCAGGGTCCGGGGTGCCACTGGGGTCCGGGGAGGTGTTGCGGGAGGGGCCCTGGGAGGCGGCCTCGTACAGGGTGCCGTCAGGGTTGAGTCCGAGGATGATGCAGCGAGAGTCATAGAGGGTGGAGGAGTACTTGACCTTAAGGCTCTCGTGCTGCTTACAGATGTCATTGAGGTCACTCTGGCTGCCCACTTGACCTGCAGGATGGGGGAGGGGGTGAGTAATGGGGCAAAGGATGGGGCATGGGGTGAATAATGGAGCAAAGGATGGGGCATGGGGTGAATAATGGAGCAAAGGATGGGGGAGGGGTGAGTAATGGGGCAAAGGATGGGGCAGGGGGTGAATAATGGAGCAAGGATGGGGCAGGGGTGAGTGATGGGGCAAGGGGTGAATAATGGGGCAATAAAACGGTCCAGAAATAAACTAAATTTGAACTATTATTTTTCTTTGGTAGCACTGACCAAGATTTTCAAGGTCATATGGGCAGGGGTAATGGCATAACGGTCAATAACTAATTGGAACATTTTTTTTTTAGGTAAGTAATCAAGGAATCAAGATGTGTTATTGTCAGAGAGTCAAGGGGCTGAGTAACAGTGTTATATATATATATTCTTTATTTTTACATATTTTTTTTCTATTTTTTGTTGTTGTTGTTTTTTCATCACAAAGGACTGGCCAAGGGCAAACAAAAGGAACTAACACAAACAAAAAAGAAGTCATTAAGGTCAAAAAATATATATAACCGGTAATTCAGGTAACGATTTTTTTTTTTTTTTTATAATACAGGTAAAGAATTCAAGATATTTTTGTGTCAAGTCATGGTGTCAAGTCATGGTGTCAAGTCATGGTGTCAAGTCATGGTGTCAAGTCATGGTGTCAAGTTTAGAGTCCAGACGGTGAGCCACAACGTACCTATGGTGATGATACCCAGCACTCTGCGATGGGTCTGGAAGTCACCCCAGTCGTTGTTCTCGATGGGGTACTCCCGGCGATACGTGACCCACACCGGGCGCTGTGACCCGTTGGAGTCGCTCAACTTGATGTGACCCACTCGGCTGATGCGCTCGTACAGTTTATGGAACGAGCGGCTCTTTAATTGGGACCCTGCGAGCATGTGTGGGCATTAGCGGAGAGGCGACATGAGAACATAAGAAAATAAGGAAGCTACAAGAGGCCCCGAGACCTACACGAGGTAGTTCCTGTTACTTAACACTACCTACATCCACCTTGCATCCCCATCCATGAAATTTGTCCAGCCTCCTTTTAAAGCTCCCTAATGACTCCGCACTGACCACCTGACGACTGAGTGACATGGGTGTTGAAGGGAGAGGTGAGTGATTTGTATGGGGATGTGGGTGTGACGGGTGTGTGGGGGGATGTGGGTGTGACGGGTGTGTGAATGGTGTGTGTGGGGATGTGTGTGTGTGTGACTGTTGTATGGAGATGTGGGTGTGACGGGTGTGTGGGGTGTGTGGGGGGGTGGGTGTGACTGGGGATGTGGTGTTGTGATGTTGTATGGAGATGTGGGTGTGACGGTGTGTGGGGGTGTGGGGTGTGGGTGTGACTGGGGTGTGGTGTGTGTGTGACTGTTGTATGGAGATTGGGTGTGACGGTGTGTGGGGTGTGTGGGGGTGTGGGTGTGACTGGGGATGTGTGTGTGTGACTGTTGTATGGAGATGTGGGTGTGACGGGTGTGTGGGGTGTGTGGGGGTGTGGGTGTGACTGGGGATGTGTGTGTGTGACTGTTGTATGGAGATGTGGGTGTGACGGGTGTGTGGGGGTGTGGGTGTGACTGGGTGTGTGTGTGTGTGACTGTTGTATGGAGATGTGGGTGTGACGGGTGTGTGGGTGTGACTGGTGTGTGGGTGTGAATGGTGTGTGGGGGGATATGGGTGGTGAGAGACAGTCACATATCACTGGTATGGGAGATTAATGGAGGTCTGTAATAGTGGTCTGTATAAATAGGTCTGTCATAAATGTTAAATGTATAATGTGGACTGTATAAATAGGTCTGTCTGTGGTCTGAAATAAAGAGTGGTCTGGGGAGGAAAGTGACAGACCACACGGGAGAAATATGACAACAACAAAAATCCAACTTTATAAAATGAATGATGTTTATAGCCTATTTTATTTATTATGGTCAAAAAGCAGTAAGGAAGCCACGCCCCCTGCCTTCCCTTCTATTCTACGGGGCAGCTGATTGGTGCATTCCTCGTATCATCACTACCATCACAATATCTTCACTACTTAACAGCGCGTGACCACTGGACAGAGCAATCTTCACTACAGAGGGATTTTTGATTTTGTCACTCTCTGTAGTGAAGATTGCTCTGTCCAGTGGCCACGTGCTGTTAAGTAGTGAAGATATTGTGATGGGTAGTGATGATACGAGGAATGCACCAATCAGCTGTCCCGTAGAATAGAAGGGGAGGCAGGGGGCGTGGCTTCCTTACTGCATTTTGACCATAATAAAAAAAAATAGACGAGTTTCAACCCACGAATCCCTGACCAAGTACCTTTCTTACATTTGCCTTACAAAATGACTTGCCAAACCCAGGTTTATCATTCACTATTCTCACTAGTGATAAGAACTACTGTGACATCTAATTGCCTAACACTGACAGGCTGTTAGAAAGCCCGCGCCTTCTTACAATGGAAATGCAATAAAAATAAAAATAAATAAAATAAAGTGCTGAGCCAAGATACATCTTTGGATAACTAATAAAATAAAATATATTGAAAATACGAAGAATTCACCCAACACAGTAGAAAGTTAAGAATATTGATCCAGCGCATCTTATCTATAGTGTAACGACAACACTGGTGGCATCTTTAATCTAACTGAAGGACGTTACAACAGCTGAGTGGCTTTCTTTAATCTATAGTAAACTTACAAACAGTGATGGCATCTTATCTATAGTAGAGTTACAACAGTGAGTGGCATTTATCTAAATAGATAGACAGTTCACAACAGTGAGTGGCATCTTTATCTATAGTAGTAGACGTACAACAGCTGAGTGCATCTTTATCTATAGCAGACGTTACAACAGCTGAGTGGCATCTTTATCTATAGTAGTAGACGTTACAACAGCTGAGTGGCATCTTTATCTATAGTAGACGTTACAACAGCTGAGTGGCATCTTTATTTATAGTAGACGTTACAACAGCTGAGTGGCATCTTTATCTATAGTAGACGTTACAACAGCTGAGTGGCATCTTTATCTATAGTAGACGTTACAACAGCTGAGTGGCATCTTTATCTATAGTAGACGTTACAACAGCTGAGTGGCATCTTTATCTATAGCAGACGTTACAACAGCTGAGTGGCATCTTTATCTATAGCAGACGTTACAACAGCTGAGTGGCATCTTTATCTATAGCAGACGTTACAACAGCTGAGTGGCATCTTTATCTATAGCAGACGTTACAACAGCTGAGTGGCATCTTTATCTATAGCAGACGTTACAACAGCTGAGTGGCATCTGCAGTCATCCAAAACAGATCAAAATGCTATAAAAAAAAATTATGAGTAGCTACTAGGTAAAATTTGTTAACATTAAAATTTCAATGTTAGTGAGGTAGTGAACACTCCTCTGCCTGATGCTAACAAAGGTATATTAGAATAGTCTTCTTCTTCTTCTTTCTGTAAAGTTTTTTAAAAGTAAGTTTTGTCTAATTTGTGATTTTTAAGGAATATCTGGAAGTATCATGTCATTGTGAATTGGCTGAAATAGGGACTTCTAATCATTGTAACTGAAAACTGACTCCAGATTCGTGTTCAGCATGCCCGAAAACTGCTAGGAACAAATTTTCAAGCAAATCTATTTTTCAAAAAATATTGCAAATTTTGCAATATTTGCCTTGATTTTTTTTTTAAATCAAGTTTTTTTCAATAACTAAAAAAACTATGGCTGATACGTGCAACATGTATAGAGAAGTGATTATGAAATAGATTAAGGGCTATCATTTGGCAGTTCAGTTCAGTTCAGTTGTTGGTCGGGAGTCAGGCCTTTTTCAACGGCACTCCCTGACGTGTTTCTTCTTGCTGTCTGGGTCTTTAAATTGTTTTCTTCTCTTATTCTATCTTATTAGTTTCTTTCTTTTTCTTTCTTCTTATTTTCTCTGGTCATCCAAAAACTGTTGATTGTTCTTTTTGCTTCTTCCACATTCCCATCTCCGAACAAATACTCCCCCACATATCCTTTTAAATTTTTTTTTGCCGAAAAGCAAAATAATATCGATTGGTAAATAACCGAGAACATAGTTAAAAATTAGTAATAAATCAATACAATATAATAATACAAGTAAACCAATAGTGTAAGGTGCAGCTCATAGCCCCACATGGCGACCTGGACACGCACCCACTTGTCTGACGAGCACCAGGAGGGTCTGGTGGTGGTGTGGGCTGGTGGTGTAGTCTGGGTAGCTCATGGTGGTCACGGGTGGAGGGCTGGACAGGATCACACTCACGGACGACCTCATGTCCCTCCCCGCCCGCTGCACTCACCCCGGGACACACCCTGGACCAAAACAAAACACAACCATTAATAAAAATAAAAATAAAAAATAAAAAAATAAAAAATACTAGATGACCATAATACATAATTACCAACAAGGTAATTATGGAGGAGAGTTTCACGTTCGTTTTCAGAGACACCAACTACTTTTTCTTGGCCTACAATAGGTGCTTGTTCTAATGGTGCTAGTTTTATTTTGCGCAAACCAAAAAAAAAAAAAAAAAAAAAAAAAAAAAAAAAAAAAAAAAAAAGAAACCTAACCTAACCTTATGTTTTAATGAAACCTAACCTAACCTAACCTTACAGGTTTTAAAGAAGCCTAACCTAATCTTAACCACAAATTAGACTTTTTTTTTTTTTTTTTTGGTTTGCGCAAAATAAAACTAGCACCATTAGAACAAGCACCTATTGTAGGCCAAGAAAAAGTAGTTGGTGTCTCTGAAAACGAACGTGAAACTCTCCTCCATATTAACCAATAACAAAATAACAAAATAAAATAAAATACAACTACAGTCTATTTTTTTTAACGAGGCAAAAATTCCATTCTATCATAAGGTCTCATGCTTAAAATGATGCCTATGTTTACCTGATAATATGGTTAACTATGATAGAATACAGCTGAAATTTAGAAGAACTGTAGTATTCCCTTCTCCTGGCATCAAATATCAGTCAGTACGCAGCAAGGGGACAGGATTTTTTGCCTTGTTAAATAAAATACAACTAGATGAATACACCGCAGAGACAGGTATGACGTAGTACATAGCAACAGTACATAGCCATTGCAGTATGTACAAATAAACATTAAAATCGGTGTTCATTCCAAGAGACATCGACCAGTGTGAGGTTGAGTAGTAGTAGTAGTAGTAGTAGTAGTAGTAGTAGTAGTAGTGGTAGTAGTGGTAGTAGTGGTAGTGGTAGTAGTAGTGGTAGTAGTGGTGGTAGTAGTGGTAGTAGTGGTAGTAGTGGTAGTAGTAGTAGTAGTGGTGGTGGTAGTAGTAGTAGTAGTAGTGGTAGTAGTGGTAGTAGTAGTAGTGGTAGTAGTAGTAGTAGTGTAGTAGTAGTGTAGTAGTAGTAGTAGTAGTAGTTAGTAGTAGTAGTAGTAGTAGTAGTAGTAGTAGTAGTAGTGGTAGTAGTGTAGTAGTAGTAGTAGTAGTAGTAGTAGTAGTAGTAGTAGTAGTAGTAGTAGGTAGTAGTAGTGGTAGTAGTGTAGTGGTAGTAGTAGTAGTAGTAGTAGTAGTAGTAGTAGTAGTGTAGTAGTGTAGTAGTAGTAGTAGTAGTAGTAGTAGTAGTGTAGTAGTGGTAGTGGTAGTAGTAGTGGTAGTGGTAGTAGTAGTAGTAGTAGTGGTAGTAGTAGTAGTGTAGTAGTAGTGTAGTAGTGTGGTAGTAGTAGTGAGTAGTAGTAGTAGTGGTAGTAGTAGTGGTAGTGTAGTAGTGTGTAGTAGTGGTAGTAGTAGTGGTAGTGGTAGTAGTAGTAGTAGTAGTAGTAGTAGTAGTAGTAGTAGTGGTAGTAGTAGTGGTAGTAGTAGTGGTAGTAGTAGTGGTAGTGGTAGTGGTAGTGGTGGTAGTAGTGGTAGTAGTGGTAGTAGCTCAGGATATAAACAAGATACACCACTTTCTGTCTGCTGTAAGAAAACATAAATATATATCTTGAGTTTGAATCAAGAGAACTTAAATACAGGCATCGTTTTCTCTTTGGGAATACAAATAACATTTTGACCAATATATATATTTTTTTTTTCCCTTCTAAAAAAGTTTGCATCTCATCACTGTATTGACTAGATCTTTTTAACTCTTAACTGAACACTCTTCACTGCCTATATAGGTACCTGGAACTGTCGCCGGTAGGAACACTCGCCGACGTAGACGAGTGTTCCTATTTTTCACGACGGCGAGTGTTCCCATCACCCGTGTTTTTGCATTCAGGGATTAAATAAGATAAGAGATAAGATTTTCATCCTATCTAGACACTTTGCAAGTACCAACTACAAGGTTATTGACTATATAAAGCGCCACCACGTCAGCACGAACTAGGCGGACAGGGATTAAATACCAACAATAGCCTGAATAGTTAGGCTAGATTATGTGGTTAGGTTAGGTTAGATTCCTTTTCATATATTAAAAGTTGAACTGTCGCCGAAAATGTACACGTCGGCTAGTGTTCCAATGTCGGCGAGAGTTCTGGGTTGGTGTTTCGGCGAGTTCCATAAACCCCTATATATATATATGACTACCATGGACGTATCACTACATCAGGTTCACAAGGAAAGACAACAACTCAGGACACTCCTTACAAAAATAACAGTGTGTGTGAATCGACTCAAAGATCAACAACAAACTTTGAAACTTTTTTTGGGGGGAGGTATATATTTGTGCTTCCAAAACTTGTGATTGTGAAACATAAACAAAGTGTGATGTTTTGAGTGAACACAAAGTCCCGGTGTTTAGATGGACCTCATAACCCAGTGGTAATTAAGCTCTCAAGGCTACAGGGAAACCTCAGGCCACGTATGCAATTGACACTCGCGAGGGAAATATTAGAATGTGGTCATGGTGGTGGAGGGGGAGGGGGAGGGGGATGAAGGAGGGGAGGGAAGGGAGGGGAATGAAGGAGGGGAGGGAGGGAAGGGGAATGAAGGAGGGAGGGAAGGAAGGGAATGAGGAGGGAAGAAGGGAGGGAAGGGAATGAAGGAGGGGGGAGGGAGGGAATGAAAGAGGGGAGGGAGGGAAGTGAAGGAGGGGAAGAAGAGGGAAGGGAATGAAGGAGGGAGGGAGGGAGGGAATGAAGGAGGGGAAGAAGGGAGGGAAGGGGAATGAAGGAGGGGAGGGAAGGGAGGGGAATGAAGGGAGGGGAAGAAGGGAGGGAAGGAATGAAGGGGGGAGGGAGGGAATGAAGGAGGGGAGGGAGGGAAGGGAGGGGAATGAAGGAGGGGAGGGAGGAATAGAGGGGGAGGGAGGGAAGGGGAATGAAGGAGGGGAGGGAGGGAAGGGGAATGAAGGAGGGGAAGAAGGGAGGGAAGGGGAATGAAGGAGGGGAGGAAGGGAGGGGAGGCAGGGAGGGAGGTAAAGGGGAGGGAAAGAAGCGGGGGAATGGGGGAAGAGGGGAGGAAGAGGGGGGGAAGGGGGGGGGGAAGAGGGGAGGGAAGAGAGGGGGGGAAGGGGGGGAAAGAGGAGAGGAAAGAGGGAAGGGGGGGAAGGGGGGGAAGAGAGGGGGGGATAACCACATGCAATCAATCCCTCACAATGTATGCAATCCCAGTATCACACAAACACTCAAGTTACTCAATCACTCGTAACTCCCAGTCCTCTTACTCAGCCACTCACGCATTCATCACCCACCTACACTCTCTAACACTCTAACGGATCACTAACCAATGTCATATACTTAAGCATCACCAACTTTTCTATATATACAAACTTATTCATGTGCCAAATAATCTTCATTCTTATCTAACTACTCTAACTACCCACTCATTGCCTCCCACTTTCACCTCACCCCGTCACCTCATAATCACCCCTTGCACACCCCCCAACACACCCTCCAACCCTCCCCAACTCATCATCGTCATCATCATTCTGTTTAACGTCAGATTTTCACATTATATCTTGAGGTTAGACGGTCAATGATACGCTTCCAACAATCTCAATAGTTGTGTTTTGTAGTCAATTAATATTTACATAGGGCTATTGTATTCTCAACAGCCCAATGCCTCACCACCTTCTCTCCTCTTCACGTGCCCAAACCACCTCAGTCTCCTTACTCTCACCTGGCACTTCCACTCTTAACAGCTCTCCCCAATGCCTCACCCACCTTCTCTCCTCTTCACGTGCCCAAACCACCTCAAGTCTCCTTACTCTCACCTGGCACTTCCACTCTAACAGCTCTCCCCAATGCCTCACCACCTTCTCTCCTCTTCACGTGCCCAAACCACCTCAGTCTCCTTACTCTCACCTGGCACTTCCACTCCAACAGCTCTCCCCAATGCCTCACCACCTTCTCTCCTCTTCACGTGCCCAAACCACCTCAGTCTCCTTACTCTCACCTGGCACTTCCACTCCAACAGCTCTCCCCAATGCCTCACCACCTTCTCTCCTCTTCACGTGCCCAAACCACCTCAGTCTCCTTACTCTCACCTGGCACTTCCACTCCAACAGCTCTCCCCAATGCCTCACCACCTTCTCTCCTCTTCACGTGCCCAAACCACCTCAGTCTCCTTACTCTCACCTGGCACTTCCACTCCTAACAGCACTCCCCAATGCCTCACCACCTTCTCTCCTCTTCACGTGCCCAAACCACCTCAGTCTCCTTACTCTCACCTGGCACTTCCACTCCAACAGCTCTCCCCAATGCCTCACCACCTTCTCTCCTCTTCACGTGCCCAAACCACCTCAATGTCTCCTTACTCTCACCTGGCACTTCCACTCTAACAGCTCTCCCAATGCCTCACCACCTTCTCTCCTCTTCACGTGCCCAAACCACCTCAGTCTCCTTACTCTCACCTGGCACTTCCACTCTAACAGCTCTCCCCAATGCCTCACCACCTTCTCTCCTCTTCACGTGCCCAAACCACCTCAGTCTCCTTACTCTCACCTGGCACTTCCACTCTAACAGCTCTCTCCCAATGCCTCACCACCTTCTCTCCTCTTCACGTGCCCAAACCACCTCAGTCTCCTTACTCTCACCGCACTTCCTCCAAGCTTCCCCAAGCTCACCACCTTCTCTCCTCTTCACGTGCCCAAACCACCTCAGTCTCCTTACTCTCACCTGCACTGCCCTACACCTCCATGCTCCCACCTTCTCTCCTCTTCACGTGCCCAAACACCTCAGTCTCCTTACTCTCACCTGCCCACCTAAGCTCTCCATGCCTCACCACCTTCTCTCCTCTTCACGTGCCCAAACCACCTCAGTCTCCTTACTCCACACTGGCACTTCCACTCTTAACAGCTCCCCCATGCCCACCACTTCTCAATTCCTCATTCACACGTACCCATAACCACCTCAGCGCCTATCTCCCTGGCACTTCCACCTAACAGCCCCAATGCTTGTCTCGTCCTCATTCACGTTGCGCCAAAGCAACCTAATATCCATTAGTCTCACCTGGCACTTCCATCCAACAGTTCCCAGATGCTCCCCTTCTCTCCTTCACGTGCCCAAACATCGCCTCTCTCAACCTGGCACTTCCACCACAGTCTCCAATGCCTCACCACCTTCGCTCTCTCTTCACGTGCCCAGTAACCTCAGTCTCCTTACTCTCACCTGGCACTTCACTCTAACATGCTCTCTCCAATGCTCACACCTATCCTCTTCACGTGCCCAACACTAATTGTTATAGCGGAACTTGGTATTCTTAACAGTCTCCCCAATGCTACGACACGTTTTACACTTTCAAAGGCCCAATACCACTGGCAGAGTTTGTAACCTACTGCACTTCCACTCTAAGTTCCCCAATGCTCACCTACCTTCTTCCTTTCACCTGCCCAAACCAAATCATCTCCTTACTCTGACTGGAACTCCACGGCTAACACTATACCCAATGCATCACACACCTACTCTCTTCACGGCCCAAGACCACCTCAAGTCTCCGTTACTCTCACCTGGCACTTCCCCTCAACACCTCTCCCAATGCCACACACACCCATCACACTTCACGTGCCCAAACTCCTCAGTCTCCTTACTCCACCTGGCACTTCCTCCAACAGCTCTCCCCAATGCCTCACCCCCTTCTCTCTCCTCTTCACGTGCCCAAACCACCTCAGTCTCCTTACTCTCACCTGCCACTTCCACTCTAACAGCTCTCTCCAATGCCTCACCACCTTCTCTCCTCTTCACGTGCCCAAACACCTCAGTCTCCTTACTCTCAGCACTGTACTCACCACCTTCTCTCCTCTTCACGTGCCCAAACCACCTCAGTCTCCTTACTCGCAGCACTGTACTCGGCTCCTTCTCTCCTCTTCACGTGCCCAAACCACCTCAGTCTCCTTACTCTCAGCACGGTACTCGGCTCCTTCAATCCACATCCCTCCCCCCACATATCAATTAATTACCCTCATTCAACACTAATCATATTAACCCCTTCGCGCCTAGATCTTTCCTTGGCTATAAAAAAAATGTGTGTTGTCGAGTCATAAAATTGCGCAAAGGAACTGAATATGCCAAATTAGTTAGTGGGCATATCTATAAAATGATGCTTATATTCACTAAAAATCGTCTAATGGTACCCAGATTACAATGGCATTACGCTCTGGGTTTCAAGGGGTTAATGACAGTTGTTTTTACGGCTTACTTCTCAATGCATTATAATACACATAATAGCCTTTAGTGACTCAATAAGTGTTAATGAGAGGAAAGTTAGGTATTTAAGCTTAGATTATGTATGAAGGTTTACACTATTAAAGGGAAATTATACTTGGAGAGTTTGTAAAAGCATTCCTAGTGTTAAGATATCCAAAAAAAATTATCTAACATAACTTATATTTTTTCAACACTAGAAACAAAATATATAAAAAAATAGAGGAAAAGAGGAAATAAAGAAGGAAAATAAGTAAGCAAGAAAAAATACATATTAGGAAAGGAAATTAAGAAAGAGGAATTTGAAGATTGCTCTGAAGGACACACACACACACACACACACACACACACACACACACACACACACACACGAGACTTTCCACTTTCCCACTATATTTCCTCTTCCTTCCACAACAGGATTTACAAAGGATTACAAAGGAAACACAAACAGCAACAGAACGATAGGTCCTTACAAGGCTGTTTGCTTTAACTACACTACACTAACTAGATGATAAGAGAGAAAGGATAGGAAAGTAGAAGGCTCCTCCCCACCCACCCATCCCTCCAGCCAACAGGAGGAGGAGGAGGAGGAGGAGGAGGAGGAGGAGGAGGAGGAGGAGGAGAATATATGTGCGTATTTACTGGAGGAAGAGAGGAAAGAGGAGGACAAAGAGATACTGTAGAGAGAATAAATAAATTAACGAAAAGAAAGTAATAATGATGATGATGATGATGATAATACCACATATTTAAAAAGAGAACAGAGAGAGAGAGAGAGAGAGAGAGAGAGAGAGAGAGAGAGAGAGAGAGAGAAGAGAGAGAGAGAGAGAGAGAAGAGAGACAGAGAGAGAGAGAGAGAGAGAAAGGTAGTACTCTCAGGAAAGCAACTAAACACTTTCTCTCTATTCTATTCAAGCCTGGAGATCACGACAGCAGGAGGAGGAGGAGGAGGAGGAGAGGAGGAGAGGAGGAGGAGGAGGAGGAGGAGAGGAGGGGGGGAGGAGAAGGAGGAGGAGGAGGGGGAGGAGGAGAAGGAGGAGGGAGGGGAGGGAGAGGAGGGATATGGATAATGGAAGAGTTTATCCACCCAGATCTCTTCTCTCTCTCTCTCTCTCTCTCTCCTCTCTCTCTCTCTCTCTCTCTCTCTCTCTCTCTCTCTCTCTCTCTCTCTAAAAGCAATACAAGTAATAATTATTGTGTACTGTTATTAATGCCATTGATACATACATTTATACATCAACTGTGTGTGTGTGTGTGTGTGTGTGTGTGTACGTGTGTGTGTGTGTGTGTGTGTGTGTGTGTGTGTGTGTGTGTGTGTGTACGTGTGTGTGTGTGTGTGTGTGTGTGTGTGTGTGTGTGTGTGTGTGTGTGTGTGGTGTGTGTGTGTGTGTACGTGTGTGTGTGTTGTGTGTGTGTGTGTGTGTGTGTGTGTGTGTGTGTGTGTGCGGTGTGTGTGTACGTGTGTGTGTGCGTGTGTGTGTGTGTGTGTGTGTGTGTGTGTGTGTGTGTGTGTGTGTGTGTGTGTGTGTGTGTGTAAGTGAAAGGCACCATGTGTGTAGTTCAAGTAATGGTGTGGGAACAATGATACACATACACCCACACACACACACACACCACCACACACACACACACACACACAGATGACGTGAAAGTGGTTTGAATTGACATGAATTAAAATGACGATGAGAGGCATGAGGGGAGGAGGTGGAGGTGGAGGAGGAGGTGGAGGAGGAGGAGGAGGAGGAGGAGGAGGAGGAGGAGGAGGAGGGGGGTGGGGGTGGAGGAGGAGGAGGAGGAGGAGGAGGAGGAGGTGGGTGGGGGTGGAGGAGGAGGTGGGTGGGGTGGAGGGGGGAGGTGGAAGGGGGTGGAGGAGGAGGTGGAAGGGGGTGGAGGGGGGGGGGGAGGGAGAGTTAAAGGGCAGGAGTATGAGTGAACCGTAGAAGTTAGGAGCGAGTTAGGATCACTTAAGAATGAGTTAGGAGTCCTTATGAGTGGGTTATGAGGCGGAAGAGTTAGGTTACGATCAATATTGTGTTAGGATCATGCTGTGGGTTAGGAAGTGAGTTAGGAACGTGATATAATGTAGTTAGGAATGAGTTAGGAGTGAGTTAGGAGAAGTTAAGATTGAATTATATGATTAGGATGGTAAAAATGCATTAAAACCATAACAATAAGGTGTTAGGAAAGTGAGATTAGAGTTAGAAAACCATAAATTGTGTAATGAAAATCCTAGTCCTTTTCCTCTCTCTCCTCTTCTCTTTCTTCTCTTCTCTCTCTCTCTCTCCTTCTCTTTTCAAAAACATAAATTTAAAGACCAAAAAAAAAAAAAAAAATAATATAATTAATAATAATAATAATAATATAATAATAGAAAGAAAAAAAAAAAGAAAAAAAAAGAAAAAAAAATTTTTTTTTTAAATTGTAAGTAAAAGAAAAGAAAATATTTGGAGGTGATAAAAAGTAGATTAAAGAATTGAGGGAAACTTAGGTTAGAATAGTGTTGGGGGGTTAGGAGAGAGGGGAGGAGAGGAGAGAGAGGAGAGAGGGAGAAGGAGAGGAGAGAGAGAGAGGAGAAAGAGATTAAATGAAGGATGAGAAGAGGAGGAAGAGAGAGAGAGAGGGGGGGAGTGAGGGAGAGAGAGAAGAGGGGAGGAGAGAGGAGAAAAAAACTTTTTTTTTCTTACTTGAGAGAGGAGAGGAGAGAGAGGAGAGAGAGGAGAGAGAGAGAGAGAGAAAGGGGAGAGAGATGAGAGAGGAGAGAGAAGAGAGAGGGGAGGGGAGGA